>PVJA010013048.1:16141-50615 GCA_004027025.1 Myocastor coypus
TGCAATATGTCAACTTTCAAAGAAAAAAAGGGGGAAAAGAAAAAAAAAAAAAAGTAATGTGGATTTAGAAAGGTTAATGTTTAGTTGTTTGATCAATCTTATATACCTATATGTATTAATCTAAACTGATCCGATGATGAAAATATGTAATATAACCATTGTTAAATTTAAACAATAAAAGAATTGAAAAAAAAAAAAAGATACAGCACTGGAGGGAGATGCTTGGGGATGCTGAATTGTGAGACATTGCCTGTCTTTCATGGAATGCTGTCAGACTGTATGTCTTGGTGATTTTTATGTCTCGTTTATGAAGTGTTCTTTTCCTGTCTTTTAACCAGTCTAGTAGTTTTACTTTTGATTTATTTTTAATGTTCTGAGTGAGAAAACACTTAACCTGCTCTTGTGGGAATTTAATAAGAAGACTAAATATACTTAGGGTGAGGCTTGTGGGGAAACTTTTCTGTAGGTAACTACATGCACTGGTGCTCTATCTTAGTGACCTCTGCTTTGGAGTACTCTAAGTTGTATTGAAAGGCTATTTAGAGGTTCTTCTGAGGTATTCATTGAGCATCCAATGAATGACTATCTTGGTGGCTTCCTCTTTGGAATGCTGTAAGGTATGTGGACCTGCTATTTAGAGGTCCTGACTCCACCACAAAATGCTACATATTTGCACCCAGTTACACATCTCTAAAAATGAGTTTGTACTTTCTGAGATCTAGATTTCCTTCTAAATTTGGAAAACTAGTATTCTAACCAGTAAGCACCAACAGACCACCCACAATATGACAAAAAGAAGCTGAACACTCAGATTGCAGCTACCCATTGCTGTGCTTGATGGCGCTAAATTTGTTTGTGACCTGGGTCTATGCCATACGAGTCAATTGCCAGTGCTATCTCATGCCCTGAGCATCAGCAGCTCCAGCCAGAGCACCCTCCTTTCTGCTTCTTGGCATCCTTGGGGCCTCTAAAATGCCTGAGCATGGACATTCTGAGTAGAAATGAACCAGAGGTTATTTGAAATAAAAAAAGATCTACTGAGAGCCTGCTATAATGTCTTCCCCTCTTGTAACTTCCGGGTTAAAAGGCTTTTCCATAGCAAACAAACAGGTGCCCCCTGCAGAGTCACACTATTCCAGAGAACAGGGAGGCATGCCTCAGCCGAGAGAGAGTCCCGGCCAAACTGAGTTATATATACTTTTAGAAGCAGAGGAAGCAAGGAGAGTAGACCAGGGCCCTGGGAATTCAACTTACAGCCCAGAATAGAATCCTGGAGAAGCAGAGCTTGTGGGTACCTTTTAAGTGTTGTTTCAGTTTCCCTTCTAGAAGAAATGGCCAGACACGGAAGCAACCCATTCAGTGGTAGAAAGAGAACAGCATTTTCTGATGTCAGTTTTGCCTTGGGAACTGTTGTGAGACTACAGAAAGGAACTACACCAACCCAGAGAGCGCACAATGAGAAGACACAGAGGCTCAGTGAAGCACTTCGCCTGGCTCAAGAGCTGCTTGAAACCTTATCTGGGGTGCATGGATTGTTTCCCAGAAAGGATGTGGCTCAGTGCCAGCTCTAGCCCTAACCTAAACAGAGGGGTCACCAGCCCTGCTTAACATTTGCATCCCTTGCTGTGAATTACAAAGTTCTACAAAGATCAGTTTCCTCTAAGCATAGGCGTACAGCGGAACTCTGTTTTCTGTTTGGACTGTCCTATCTCGGGGACCATCACATCAACATGAAGGAGGGATCCTTCTGAGCCAGTTCTCCAAATTCATAACAACAGATTCCATGTGGCAGGAGATCACAGTTATTTCATTTTTCTTCTTTTTATTGTGGGCAGTGTGTCCTTGAAGACTATTGCTATTTAGGGCACTGACATGTGGTTACATGTACTCAATTTGTTTTCTTTTAACTCAATTTGACAAATATTTATATACCAAATTCTGCCTGGACTTTAATGTGGAGGGTGCCCAGAACTGCTTATTTTGTGGCACGAATTTACAAAGCCCATCTCCTGCCTTTGGGAATGTGACATTTAGTAGAATATGGTAAGTACTCAACTGTGTACATTGGAGTATTGTCTGAGGGTGGCAACTTCAATGAAAGACGGGACGCCTCAGGGAGTGCAAGAAGGTAAAAAATTACATCCAGCTGAGAAGGACCAGAGACGGTTAGGGCAGGGGATGTAGCTCAGTGGTGAAACACTTGCTTGGCACAGGCAAGCACTCCTTAATTTGGTTGGATTTCTTTCCAGCACTGCAAAACAAAAACACGAGTAAACAAAAAGTTGAGGGAGAAGGAAGTGTCCTTTGAGCCGAGGAGTGGTTGGGGAGCAGGACTCAGGCAAGAAGGAAGAGTAAATGGAGGTGGGGTGGGATGGAGGAGCCGCAGGGCACAGTGGAGAGGGAGGACTTGGGGACTCAGAATCTCCACCAAGCCTCCACATACCACCTGGGGTGGAGAGGAGCTCTGCTGAGGAGAGGGAACTGGGAAACAGATCTCAGCAGAAAAACTGGAGTCTGTTCTCTAAGAGATTTTTTTTTTTTTTTTTTTTTTTTTTTTTTTAAGCAGAGGCATCTTAGGCAAAACTGCAGCAGGGCAGAGGGAAGTTGAGCAAATTTCTATGGCAAGACCCCTGTGGCTGCACTCCTCATTTGCTCGGACTAAAGGCCGCACTGCCGAACTTCTTTGGCGATGCCTGTTCAGCTCCTCCAACGGGAGCTTGGAGTACGCACCTCAGAAGTGGTTGACTTCATTTTACAGATGAGGAAGCTGAAACACAGGTGGTTTAGGGGATTCAGCAAAGGAATTACGAATCCAAAGAGACATGAATGATCTAGGGAGTGGGGAATGCATTTAACGAGTGGAGGGACCAGGTCTGTAATTATCTAGCACCCCTTCTAGGTTTGCACAAGTGCTTCCAGGTCCTTGATGAGAAGGTAGGTGGCAGGGAGAACTCAGTCGTACACATGAACCATTTCTTCTCAATGATATACCTCAGAAGCGGAAGTGACGCAGTTAGAGGCGGGGTCAAGGCAAGAGTCAGGAGCCACAGAGAGCAGTGGCTTGGGAACCATTGCCAAGGAGTGGAACTGAGCCCTAATCCAGGAACATCCTTACTTTGTGGGCAAGACGAGAGGACCTGGCTGAATTTCATAATTACTGTGGGCCAGTAATTGTTGTGTGCCCCCCCCAACCCTCCCCATTTGTCTGTGGTGGTTATATTATTCATATCTCATCAAGACAAGAAAACATTCCATGTGCAAAGGGGAAATAACCATGTCCTAGGATTTGCAGATCTCTCAGATAAAAGGCTCTGCACCTAAGCAGCTGCACCCTTGATATTACATCTGCCTCTGCACCTAATTTAGATCATGGCATCCCAGACTTCCAGCCTGACATGCTAATGTAATGAAACTTTTGTTGAAGAAGGAAAGAGTGGATATATAGTAGAGAAAAGACAGAATTTATTTTGCCAAAGGGTATGGTATATTTTTTTTTTCAAAAAATATGCATAGGGGACCAGGGATATAGCTCAGTGGAATAAGTGTCTGCCTGGCAAGCTCAAAGTCCTGAGTTCAATCCCTGGTACCACAGAAAAAAAATATGCATAATACTGGCAAATGCAAGGTCCTGAGTTCAATCTCCAGTACCACACACACACACACACACACACAAATATATATATATTCCCTTCCATTTCATTATAGAGATCTTTTTGCTAAGTGATTTTGATGTTCATGGTCAACTCTGTTGGTGACTTGCACTGACAAAAAAAATGTCTTATGATGTGTTTAGAAGTGGGAGGTAACTTCACAACTAAGGTCTCGAAGAGCTTTGTAGTTACTGCAAAAGACTACTTGTCAAAACTCTAGTCAAGCTTCTAAAGTTTCTTCTAGGCCCATCTGTGTGCTTCTTTGTAAATCCCAGCATTAGCAAAGACCTCTGCCAGATCAGCTCGGTAAGAGCCAGTTCCCACCCATGACATGATCAGCCTTCATATGTGACTGCTTTTCACACCCAGCCCTCCCTTTCCCCAGTGATGTCTCATTATGTATAGCCTATCTACACCAAGATTCTTTTTTTTTTTTTTTTTTTTGTCTTTTTGAGGCAGGGTCTCGCTATGCAGTTCAGGCTGGCCTTGAGCTCACTTTTGTAGCCCAGGCTGGTCTCGAACTCTCACCGATCCTCCCGCCTCAGCCTCCCGAGTGCTGGGATTACAGGCGTGCGCCACCACGCCCGGCACAGCAAGAATCTTACTAGATCATTTTTGCCCAAAGTCTCCCTAACCTTGACCTTTCCCCCTAGTAACCTTCCAGCTGCTCACCTCCCCTTCCTTAGTCATGAGCCTCCTCTTGGCTTTGCTGCATTTGGAACTGAATACAAGCCATCTTCTCATTGCAGACTCTTGTTCCATGGTTCCCATGCTAGCATGCTGGTTCTGAAAAAAGTTTGCCTTACTATCCTTCAACAACTATGCCTGGATAGATTTTTCTTTAGCGTTCTTGTTCATGTGAGGTATTGGCATGAGGCCACTGTGTGAGGAAGCCCTGGGAGGCCTACTGGAGAATCAAAGCCCACAGAGTTTACAGATGAGCTGTTGAATTGCGACCTTTAGAGGAATGCACTGATATTCACCACCAACCACCATACAGATGATTGAGGCCATCACAGACCTTCATACTTCAGTCGGCCTCTGGAGAATTGAGGCCACATGAATAAGTGCAGCGAATCCGGCAGAAGGACATCGTGCTGAGCAACCTTGAATCCCTAAGCACAGTGATGAGTCACAAAACAGATGCTGTTTTAACTGCCATACCTTGGAGCAATTCCTTACACAGCAATTGCTGACTGTTAATGAGGATAAGGAAATGATTTGGGACAATGACAAGAAACTCCATATCTGTTAAGGTAGATCAGGTAGTTATGGATCATGCTTGACCTAGAAAGTTTCCCCTTGAATTCACGCCTCTGAATACAATCTAGGGTAAAGTGTTCCAAACCGGGGAAAAAAAGCTTTCATGAGCAAAGTTATCGCTAGCTGTCATACACAGGGGTCTTCAGTTGTGCTTTCATGGCTGCCTTTGTGTAGTAATAGAAAAAAAAACAGAAGCAATGTAAATATCCAATTCTACCGCAATAGTTAAATTAGCATTAACAGTAATTGTGAAGCAGCCATTAATTAGCACATCACAAGAGAATTTGCAGTAAGCCAAGCCTATTGTTAGTAGTCGACTCCAGTAAATGAGGAAGCAGGAAAGCCGTGCATGGGGTACAGTCACAGCTATGGGAGAATCCAGCACTGAGCATACAGGATGGAAGGAACGAATTCAAACCACTAAAAATGACTAGTGGACATATAGGTTATTTTTCTTTTTTCTCTGGTTTTATATTTAAAAGGTCAGTTAGGGCCCAAAATGCTACCCTTTATCATCTGCTAGTGGCATAAAATAAAGCAGCGCTGATCAATCAAACAAAGGGAACATGAGGAGGGACCAGGGTGCCAGCCTGGCAGTTCTGACCCCTTTCGCCTCTTGCTGTCACTGGAGTCTTACCTCACTCGAAGGACCTGGGGTGGGGTCTCCTCATCCGCTCATTTTCTTTCTAGCCTTGGGGTCCCCACAGAGTTGAACAAGAGGTGAGAATCTTTGCTTTGTAAGCAAAGCAATAATTAATTAATTAATTAAAACATTGAAAAAGAGAAAGTTCTGATCATGCATTCAAGAATCACAGCATAACTGAAATTCCGGACAGTGCACAGGCAGCAGTTTCCACGATGGTGACACCCATCAAGGAGTGCATGAATGTGTACAAGTGGATGAATGAGAAAAGTTAGAAACACTTCTTAGCCTGGAGCTCAAGGAAATCAAGGGAAGAGCCCCAGGGCGAGTGGCGAGGAAAGGACAGATGTTGGACAGGCGACACCTTTTGCATGCTTCTGTTGGTTTTTTTTTTTTTTTTTTTTTAGAAGATGAGTGAAACTGTGGACTGCTTTCAATTTTTTAAGTTATCTCTTCTTAGGATGCAACCCCTTCTTGAGGCTGGATGATGTGGGACTTCATTTTTATATTGCAGCTGATATTTGCTATTAACTGTTGGGGAAAATGGCTTAAGTTCTCTATGTTATGGGGTGAGTTTTGCTCCCCAAAGTATATATCCACATCCCACCCCTTGGTATTCTCTGAATCTGACCTTATAGGAGAATCAAGCTAAGATGATTCCAAGCTGAGTTAGAATAGGCCTTAATCCAATGACTAGTACCCCCACAACAAGTCAGAAATTTACACAAGGAGAAGGGCCACTCAAAGATACAGCTAGAGATTGGAGTTTTGGTGTTACAGACCAAGGAATGCCAAGGACTACTTTCAACTAGTAGAAAACCAGAAAGGTGGAATCTTCTCTAGAGAATTTAAAGGAAGCATATTCTGTGGATACTTTGATTTTAGAGTTTTAGGCTACAGGACTGGTCATTCAAAACATTTTGTGGTAATTTTCTATGTCAACCCTATGAAACTAATATACTCTCTGTATAGATTTTCTTACATGCAAAGCAGCAAAAAGAAAGGAATTTTTGTTTTAGGGCAGCTGAATTAGATAAAAATATTATAGCCCACCAGACAGGGCCAGGCCCTCAAGGAGATGGCACAGAAGACAAGACACATTGCAACTGTGACCGAAATGGATGATCCCTCTTTGGGCCAAACCTAAAGACCAAAGATTGAACAAATGCTGACCTCACTAAAGACTGGCATCTGGGGTGGACCATCACCTTGAAGAAGCCAGGAAGAGTCATTCTGCACTCTTCCAACCCTACTGACTATCAGATAAGCTCCTGCTCTGTATTCATGCCCGCTTGCTACCTGACTCACTTCCCCCATTTAGTTCTAAGCTTAATCAGTGTTACCTGGGCAACGGTGCTCATAATCTTACTGTTTGACCATAGTTTTGTCCCACCTCACGTGTGAATTCCTGAAGTTTCCATCCTAGACCCACCTCGCCACATAGTTTTACTGTATCAAAAGCCCCTGGAAGAGACAGCTTCTGGGGCAACCCTTTTGGTTCCCATTTCTGCCCCTTTCTTTGACTGAAGCTTTCTTTTCCCCCAATAAATATTCTGCTCTTAGCCTCCTTTTGTTCCTAAAATTCATTCTTTGGCTTTAGAGAACACAGACTCATCCAGGTACCTTTCAAGTTGAGAGTTTCATTCTCCTATATCATCTTATCACAGGACTGTCGGGCACAAGACATGAATTAGTGTACTTAATGTCCCAAGATGGGACCTGGGGAACATGCAGAAGCAGGGCTCCAGAGACCAGGCCCCAGAAATGATGCCTTCCTGCGCTCCCAGGGTTTGGAGACTGACATGCTTCCTGCATGCCCCTGTGTTTCGCAGATCTTACCTACTTCATGACCCATCTTACTGCAGCCACACACACCTGAAGGAAATGTAGAGACCTCCTCCCCAGCCCCTTCCTTTGGTAGATCCCTTTTAAAGTCTATTTAGCTCTCATTACCAAGCCTAGCAGTCACCCTGGGGGGAAGGGACATGCACATGCGACCGGCCTTACGTGGAAAGGAGGATGGGAGGCATGTAGGGATCTGCACAGGATCAGATCTGGGGAGGAAAGCTTCCCATTCAAGATCCTCTCTCTACTTGCCTATGCTTCCGAGGATTTTTCTGGAAGGATGGCTGCAAGCAGATGCCTCAGTGGCATCCCTGGGCTCCTGTTCCTTCCTAGCTCCTGAGCTCTGCCTCGTTTAAAGTGCACCTAGAGCATCCTGGGACTGTGCAGGTGGCTAATGCCCCTATCTGGATCCTCACCCTAGTAGGCTCAGATTTCAGGGAAAGAGCACAGGTAGGTGGAAATGAAAGCTACCAGACAGGAGGCAAACACTGTGCTCAGAAAAGTTTAGAAAAAAGTGTGTGTGCACATGTGTGTGTGTGCACATGTGTGTGTGTGTGCACATGTGTGTGTGCGCACGTGTGTGTGTGTGCACGTGTGTGTGGCAGTGCACGCAATGCAGGTGTTTCTGCGTGTGTGCTGGATGTCAGGAGCTCTTGAAAGCCAAGTAAGTAAAACCACACAGCTGCCAGGTCTAAGACTGCAGTTGACTTTGGATCAGGGACGCTAAAGGCCCCTGCTCCATTCCTGGTCCACGCTATTTGGCCACAAAAAGTAAACAAGAACAGCGTTTCCTTTTTTTTTTTTTTTTTTTTTTTTTTTCCACAGCGCATGTTCATCTTCTCTGCTCTGTAGAGAAGTTCTGGATGGAGGCACATGAGGCAGATATTAGAATTCTGTGTCCCCAAAGGCTAGGCGATGTCTCCAAGGCCACACAGCGTCGGGGTAGCCGACCTGATAGTCCGAATGGCCTGAGTGCGAGGGGTGACTCCGTCATAGAATCTGCAGTTCTAGGAGGTCAGAGGCAGCATAGCCACGTCAGGCCCTCAAGTCTGTTTTTTTCTTTCTTAAATAGAGAAACTGAGACTGAAAATCCAATGGCTCCTCAGTCCCTGCCAGGGCTGAGCCAAGGCCAGGGGCCACGTGTATTGTTCTTCCCAGGACAGTGTTTTTATTTGTTATTTGTTAATCAGAATAAAAGCCCCCTAAGAGATCAGGGTGAGCCTCTAGGAGTGTATTTTGCCCATGCAAAGGCGAGATGCCATAAAGAACGAGGGCCTGAGAACGCGCTCTGGGGTCTTGAGAGTGGGAGAATCCACGGCCGCGGGGGCGGGGGGGGGCCCTTCTTAGGGGGTCGCACTGCTCAGAAAAGGGCAGCGGCGTGCACAGGGAAAGAAGAAAGCCCCTGCAGGGGAGGGGTCTTGCCCGAGCCTGGGAAGCGGGCATCCCGCAGGTGGGAAAGCCGCAGTGCCCACCATCTCAGCGGGAGCGGCAGCGGAGATTGACAGGAGGGAAGAGCCTGGGAACCGCGGCAAGGAGGGAGGGCCAGGGAGGATTTATGCTCCGCTGGCTGGTGAATGGGGGCGACTCCTCCGTCCGCCTACCCCCTTCTGGGCTTTAGATCTACTCATTCACATGCAAATCCCTTCAGCAGCTCCAAGGCTAGGGCCCAAACAACTCAGGACTAGAAAACAGAATGGAGGGCGGGGGTGGGGGGGGAGGAAGATGCAGCATCTTTCTGCAGAAGGGAGTGCCTGACTCGGGCTCGGTCCCTGTCAGTTCCGGAGCAAAGGCAGTGATTAGGTGGAGGCAACGTTCTCTGGTGGTTTCGAAGAATGTGTCTGCCGCTGAGCTCAAGACGCCCTGCCCTGGACTCTTTCCTGTGCCAACCCATATTTACCTCCTCAAATCGAGGCACAGCAACCCTTCCACGGCACCGGTTAGTGGCTAAAGCACCCAACCTACCAATCACAGCTCTGCCTTTCACACTGCTTTTGCCTCCCGGGCTGTGGTGTGCTGGAGCCTGAGGTTCCTACCAGCTGACCAGGGCCAGCTGTCAACTTTTCAGGGAGTTCGTTGCGCGATTGTCAAACAGTGCAATCCTTAAAGATTAAGCGCCGTAAATACACAGTTGAATAAAATACAGTGGGAACAAATTATATGCAAACTCATCGCTCCCTAATTATTTTAGCTTTGCGCCGTTGTCTGTGTTCTTGAAGCGATTCGTATCTATGGCATCTGAATGCCAGGGAAGTAATGCGGCGGGCCGCGTCTCTCCTCCACCTTCTTCCTCCACCCCGATCTACTTGTTAGTCTTTTGAGAGCACACGCATCCTGTCTCCATGCCTTGGTCACCATGAACATCACAGGCAGGCGTTGATATTGTCCTCGAGGAACCAGGAGGTTAGAGGAGACGTCGGGTCGCCAAGCAGCTTACAAGGTCTGCTGTTAAGAGGCAGCGTTTGGGGACACGCCATTTCCCAACCACCTCCCAGCCTTCCACCCGCACCTCTCTGCCTTTCTGTCCCCCTCCTCGCCTTGCCGCTGCTCTGCCATCCTTGCCGTCTGCAGGCACGCCAGGCACTTTCCCACCTGAGGACCTCTGCGTGCCTTGTTCCGTTGAATTGGAATGCTCTCTCCCAGAAATCACTGCTCCCCACACCGCCCCCCACCACATGCTCTTCTTCATCTTCTGTCTGTTCCAATCTTGCTTTCTCATTGAACCCTACCCTAAGCACGGGGTCTAAATCATCAAACCCACCTCAACTTTTGCACGGCCTCGCACCACCTCCGTTTCATGTGTTTGCCTAGGGACGTCTCACTATATCATTGGCTAATGAGTTGCATTTGGAGGTTATGCTATGCTTATTCCACTGCAGCATGAGCTTGGCCACTGGAGGAATTCTTGTTGGCCCCAATGACTGGCGTATTTGAAGCTCTAGTAAAGTTACAGGTACGCAAATATTTACTTTGTAAATGAATATCTTTTCCATAGCTATCATTTCTCTCTAAGGGAAAGTAAGCTCAAGCTGTTTTATACCAGGATGTTTCCCAGAAGTAGGGACCACTCTATGTGCATATCCAAAGCACACTTTCACACACTCATCCAGGCTCACTTGCTTTCTCTGCCCCGGCCCTGAAAGCCTCCTTCTGTTTTTCATCACCCCTGATTTTGTCCCGTTTCCACTTCCTGCATACACTGAGCTTTGGTCACACTTTTCTGAAGCTCATTTTCACTTCCTGATCCTTGTGAATCAGCTAGAGTTGGTGTTGGAGGCCTGGTGTTTTTGGAGGGAAGAATCCTACTGCGTAACACAATTGAAATTCATGAGAAATGATCTGTTTTTCATTTCCTTCTGGGACCAAAGCCTCCTGTCCACTCCCAGAGAATTAACAGAGCTGCTACAGTAGTCAGGGTCAGTGCGCATTGAAGGTCGAGGGCATATTCTAAGTAAATACAGAGTACTGCCCAGAAGTAGGAGCTTGGGGTGAGAGGATTTATCTCTCAATTACACAGCAGGATGCAGAGTGACCTCTGTGACAATAAGGAAGAGGCACTGGACTTGGAGTCATAGGCCATCAGAACCGGAAGGGCTCAGAGAATTCAGCTATTTCAGTCCTTTCACAGGGGACATGAAGGCTCGAATGGACTGATGTCTCTTCTAAGATCTCAGCAAGAGTCAGAAGTGGATTTACAAATCAAAGTTCTCTCCTTTACAAACCCTGCAGGCCTACGTGCACCTTTTCGGGCTCAGCCACAGAGCAGTGTTCGCTCCTGGAGAAAGCATCTGCTTGGGGCCTTGGCCTCTCAGGGCTGGCAGCCTGGTGGTGGACATGACCTTCGGCTCACCAGTGCAGCACAGACCAGCCAAGCACTTTCCTACTCTTTGTAGCTCAGACCCTCCTTCTAATTATTTTTGTACAATCATCTCTATTCCCAAGCTAAGATACAAGCAAAACAGAATCTAGAAAGCTCGAAGACCATCAGGATCCTTTAAAGCTCTTTGATGAGTTTTATCAAGTGCCATAATCTGCAAGGTGTTATCTTAGAAGTAGCACAGGGCTAAGTGCGTCCTGGCAGTGCAGAATTCTTTAGGCTCCTTTCAGAGTAGAACATGCTTGAAGAAAGGCCCTGAGCTGCAACTCAGGGTGAGAAAATCAAAGATTGTGAGCTGGTTCTTCAGATACTCGCACAAGTCTTTTGGTGCCCCAGTTTCCTTTTGGTAAGCTAAGTGAGATAAATGCCTTTCTTCCTGTTCCTTAAGAATCAAGTGAGTGGACATATTAGAGATTGTGTTGCAACATTTGTGATGCTGTAAGCGAAATGCACAGGAGAAATTATCCTTTCGGATCACTTGTCCATGAATTGCCTGGAAGCAGTGACTTGAAGGAGGTCATAGCGAGCTAGATCGTGCTACAGTCAGAGGAGAGGTGAAAGCTGGCATTTATTTGGCATCTGGCGATGCCAGGCAGATACTTTACTGCTCATACTTGTCAGCATCACTGCCAATATAATAGTTTTTATTGCACTGTTTACACAGGGATCGGACATATGTCATCCAAGTGTTTACTTCATTTGGCATTTACAATAAGGCTGTAAGAAAGGAATCATTATGGATCTCTTCTTATAAATGGGGCAGGGGTTCGTAGCGAGGTGAAGCACAGTACTTGCTCCAGGGACAGGAGACCCTGGGTCTGACTGCATCCTAGGTATGAACCACTGAGAAGGAATCCCTGCACAGTTGCTAATTCCACATCCAACTATCCTTTCCTTTAAGTTCAAGGAACCCACGCACTGTGATTCTTCCCCCCACTAACAGGAAAAACAAAACAAAATAAAAACCTACTGCTCTGTGAGATGGACAAGCGTGGGCGAGGGGCCTCGCTCAGACAGCAGCAGAGGCAAGATGTTGGGGTTATGCTCTTGGGGCCTTGTCTCAAAATCTGGGCCGCAGTTCAGCTGCCCTTCTGGTGCACTGCATTGCGTTCTTGATCTTTTTTGCCCTCTTCGTGTTCCTGGCCTCCACCGCGGAAGAAGGAGCCACAATGCGGTCAGAACCTGTGTTGAAGCCGGATTCCTCCTTCCCCTTCTCTCATACGTAGCCAGTTCTCATGGTGCTCACCTGCACTACCTCCACCTGGGCTCTCCCTGCTCCTCTAGAGGCCTGTGGCCTTCAACACATGCCTTATATCAACCGAGACACATTTGTTCTATTCAACGCAGTCTTTGAACACCCACCCCCAATGACTTTCTTTTGGTTTTTTTCTGTGCTCACCCGCTCCGCCCTTATTAGTTCCAGACCAAATTCCCTCACATATTCTCCTGTGGTGTCTCTCTGTATCCTGCCCCTATACCAAAGCATTTCACAGCTTTTTATTGGAGGCCTTAGACTGAAATGTCAAAAGATGCCATGCTTACAACATAAACAAATGAAGAAAACCGCTTTGTGAGCTCTAGGCAGAAACACATTTTGCACATTAAATGCAGAAGAATATGCCTCACACACAATTGTTTTTACTGACTTTTTGTGAAATACATGTTCCTCTCTGGTACTTTCATCTTTGTTCCTTTTGGTAGGAACTAGGGTTGGGGGGGGGGTTCACTCTCTTTAGTGTAAGGGAAGCGGTAGACCAGCAAGAGAAAGCATTAGCATGGATAGAACTGTAGGGAATTGTAGAGGGTGGGGACCCCACCTGCTGAGCTCCCTCTCCCTGGTGCCAGTTGATTACTAGCAAAAAAGGAAGTTGCCAGAACTGCCACATTTTCTAAAATAAAAATTGGATGTGCAGATTTTTGCACAGGATCACACATGGTATACAGAATTATTTCATTTTGCTTGTTAGTTTTTCAAAATATAGGGTGATGCAATACTAGGTTGGCCAATAAAATTTATCTGCAGAATTAATTCAACTTGTGGATCACTTGTCTATGACTTTGGGAGTACATTTAAGTCCTAACTTACCCAACATTTTCTCTGTGCCTCCTCAGATGATCTTTCTAGACTTGTTTTATATCTCCTAAAAGATGTCAATCCTAAGCCCTGTCTCTGGGCAACGTTTTATCTCTCTCGGGTTCCATGCCATGGTAGTTTTGCTGAGAAATCCTATAAATACACTGTTGAGTATATATCCTAGCCTCCTCCCTAACATCACCAGCTTCTGAAGATTTTCCCAATGATGCAGAAATGGCCACCCCCAAATGTATATGTTGTTTTACCCTCTTTGTGTTACATTGCCCATAATTTAATAAATATGCAATTATCTCAATGAATACCATGAAATTGTGAATTCCTGGATGCTGTACTACCTTACTCATCTTTGTGGACCCAGTTTGGGTACTGTATTATTTATGCAGATTTTCAATAGAATTTTGGCCTTTGTACTTTAAGAAATGGGCATCCATGGAAAGATTTTGAGAGTGACACAGGTGATGCAAAGTTTTAGGAGGTGTCCTTGGATATATGTAGAAGGTGTGCTACCGGGAAGAGACGGATATGGTAGACAGTCAGGAGGCTTTCGCAGTAGATGAAGTGAAACAAAGAAGACTTGGAATGGAGGGATAAGAGTAGAAAGGACAGAGGGAATACTGGATACATTAAAGACGTGCAGTCTAGAGGAGAACAGTGGTGGCACACGATGTGAACATTTCACTGATGCAACTTTTACTCACAATGGGAGAAAGGGGAAGAACTGAATGCAAGTGACCCCGGCCTTCTTTCTCAATGACCAGGTGCCATGAAGTGAGTTTGACAACAGGATGTGTGAAAAAAAAAAAAAAAAAGAGAAAGAAAATGGGATGCGATGTGTGAATGTGCTGTTCTCTTGGGGGTCCTGCTTCCTAAGTGGCTAGACCTCCGTTTGTAGTTTACCCTGTGGTTCCTTTCTAAGTCAGTCTCTGCATCTGATGTTCAAAAAAGGAATGATAGTTTGCTATATTTTTGGAAAAATAGCACTCTTCTGGACATACTGAGAGATAGTATTTTACTACACTTAAGGAGTTTTTAAGAGCGGGTTTGCCTGTGACGATATTTGCCTCATACTACAACTTGGGAAGGTGCTAGAGTTCAATTTCTTTGAAAGATGAAAAGATTGAGAGTCTTATGATGTTCAGATGCGCTGCTGGCCAGCGAATGGCCCTTCTATGGGCACTGAGCACGCTGACGGTGGAGTGCTCCCTTGGCTTCTAGTGCTGCAGATGCACAGAATATCAAGGTTCCATAGATCAGTTGTCCCCAACTGTTTTGTCACCAAGGACTGGTTTCAGGGGACAGTGATTCTCTCCCAAGCAGGGTATGGGGGGCTGGTGCTTTCAGGATGATTCAGAGGAGCATGCATTTTCAATCCCCCACCTTCACAGTTCACAGTGGGGCTTGTGGTCCTACGAAATCTAGCGGTGCTGCTGAACTGACAGGGGCTGGAGCTCAGACAGTAATTTAAGCATTGGGGAGTGGCTATAAATACAGACGAAGCTTTATCAACTGCTTCCTTCTTCCAAGTGGGGACTACTAGTAGGGGTGGTGGGTGGGTTTGAGTTCCCTATCTGGCCCTAGATGCTGTATTTGATAGAGGAAGAAGCCAAAGTCCACTCTAACCAGAGTTTTATTTATTTGTTTGTTTGTTTAAATCTCCCAAGGCCATAGTTTAGAATAATGGTGAGAATCTGGTCTTCCCAATTCTCCAACACTGATTGTTCTCTACGTTGCCTGTTTCACCAACCAGATATGGATCAAGGCCTCATTTGTGCATTGCAGGAAGCTGCAATTGAAGCCACATTCCATGGAAACAAATGCTGCTGTGTGGGTATACATGCCCCTCAAAGACCAAGGATTGCAGGAAATCAGATTGGAGGGAATTCTCTTAAGTAGGAGCACTGGGTCCATGGTGTTAGGGGCCTGCTATTCAAGCTATGGGTGTGCACTGGCACCCCAGATGGGCCTGAAGGAGGGAGGCCAGTTTGTGGACTTGGTCTGTGCTAATTAATTATACCTCCTCTTGTGTATCCCGTGGTTCCTTTCTAAATTAATCACATCATCTGATGTTCAAACAAAAGAGCTATAATTTGTTGTTTCTTGAAAAATAGTACCTCTTCCTGATATACCAAAAGGCAGTACTTTATTATACTTAAGGAATTTTTAGGAGTGCCTGTATAATGGTAGTTTCTTTAAACCCAGTTCTTGGCTTCTAGGGCAATTCAGGTATGGAGTAAAAATACTTCAAAGCAAGAAATGTTATTCTGTCAAAGGGAAGTTGACTATATTAAAGCTCCTTGGTGAAGGACGCTGGTTGCTGCTATGTTTACAAGCACTACTCAAATAATAAGCCACCAAGCAATCCCTGGTGTACTGCGGACTGTAACCGTTGGGCTTGCAGCCATGCAGCTTTGAGAATTGGTTATAATAAACACATTATTCCCGTTTTCTGGAATCAGTCTAACTAGGATAATGAGGGTTTGGTGGAATTAACTGGAAAACTTTGGCAAGGAGGGCTGGGATTAGAATTCTGGAATTTAAGGAAAGTTAAGGATCCCCTCAGCCCACCTTGTCATTGAACAGATGATGAAACAGACTTTTGGAGAGCAGGATTGATTTATCCTGCAGTCACATGGCACACTTGTGCTTTTATTCAGATGGAAAGAGAAGAGCATCTCTCTTATTCTGAGCCAGAAAAAGCACATATCTGGGGGCTGAGCTTGGGAAGGCAATTATCAAAAGTGAACAGGTTTCAACTGTGTGTGAGGCTTCTGCCTTAGGAGTTCTGAAGCAGATGCTAGTCCTGCCCTTGATATGCAGGCTTCAGACTCCTCTTTCATCCCAGGTAGACTTGACCAGTAGATTTGAACCAGGACTAGAAGATGCTGGAAACTGATGGCCAAGGAAGGTGAGCAAGCAGAGCAAGTGTCAGGGTCACTTTTCACCTGAGCAGCTCCTATCCCTTTTCTCTATGGGGCCTAATTAAGGGTTGTTAGAAGAACTTATTCACTACTGGGAAATTATATAAAAATCACTCGCAACCATGACTTGTGACTAGAAGAGTCTTTAGAAGGCCTGCAGAATTGTATGGCTTTCATATCTTCCAAATTCTGCTGAACCTGTGTGGACAAGGGCAAAAGGGCCTATCTTCATGTGAGGACAGGTTGTCAGCTAGGGTGACATTCTCCAATGGGAGGCCTGCTCAGGTCCCTTGAAAGCCAGAACATCTGTCCAGGGGCCAGGGCTGATACTAGGGTAGTTTTACACCAAGAGCCAATTGGGAAGGTCGACTATCCTACCTTGATCCTCCTTTCCAAAGAATCAACAGCTTAATCTGTGAATTGTTTCAAGCAGGCTGTCCCTTTGAAACTCCCAGAGACAGAGCTCACCTGTCTTCACAAGGCACCAAATCTTTTGCATCCTAATATTCCCATAATCCCTAGCACGGGGCTAGAAGGGCAGCACCCCATAGAGCAGTGGCTTTGGGATACTGAGAACATTGGGAGACATTTTCAGTTGTCACAACTGGAGGAGAGCTGCCCCTGGCATCTCATAAGTAGAAGAAAGGAAAGTTTCTAAAAATTCTACAGTGCCTAGGACAGCCTTTTAATCTGGATTACGCTGAGGAATCCTGGTGTGTAGCACCATGGCTATCTCATGTGGACCCAAATACATTCATTGGCTACACACTTTTTATGAAACCGGCAGAGGCAGGGGCAGGGACCTTTATTTTCCTGTGCCCTTGTAAACTCAAGCTCAGTGGTACTTGGCTTGTGGCAGTTTGGTGTGGCTACTGAACATGAGACTCAAAGACACAAGACATGCATTTGGGCCTGGGGAGATAGCTCAATAGCATAAGAGCCTGCCTGGCAAACACAAGGTCCTGAGTTTGATCCTTGGTGGCAAAAAATAGAAAAAAACAAGACATACATTTGAGATCTTGATCTACTATAGCCTAGCTGTACAATGTTGGGTGAATTATTAACTTTCCCAGACTTGTTTCTTTGCTTTGAAGTGAGGTATTTGTTCCTGTGTTATAGGACTTTTGTACAGTTCAATGATAGTAAAAGTGTAAAAACAAAAAAAAGCATTTTCTGATACTTGTTACTTTGCTGTTGCCCAAATATTCTGGTTCATACAAGCTTATCACTGTCTGAATTATTGGAAAATGAGACTGCGTTAATATTAAAGATATACAAGGCCAGGTCTGGATTGCTTTGATGAGAACCTCTTCCAGGAAGCCAGAGAGAGCTTAGAAAGTCAGTTCCTGGCTCTCAACATCTTTCCGAAGTAGGTTCAACCTTAACAAACTTGGTCTGAGAATCCTCTGATTATTCTCAGCCTCATTTCAAGGTGAGAAAAGCTTCTCCTTCATAACCTTTTTTGTGGGTTCACTCTAAGCTCCGGGAAATGTTGTCCATATGTTATAACCTTCTCTTGCTCTATCTCAGTATATTCTTTACATACTTCATGTATTGAATTCTTCCTTTTGTGATGCCCTTTGCAGATGCACTAGGAACTAATGTGATATTTAAGGCCTTCCGAATCACATCCAACCCTCCCTTTTTACTGTCAGTTACTGTGTACCCAACAACTCCCAAACTCTTGATTATTATTTGGAGAACCGGACAGTGCTTTCTAGTATATCAGCTTGGGGCATGCTGGGGACACCATTTCTGTTTGATTACTGGTGGTATGCTCTGGGATCTCTGAGACCTTTAAGAGAAGCTATTCGACAGGTTAGAAACTTTGAGGTCAAAAACAATTTTTGTGTGCAGGTGTGCTAAAGATCAAAGCCGTGACTTCCATTATGCCAATCCTTACTACTGAGCTTTACTCCTAGTCCCGAGAACAGAAAGAGAAGAGGGGTTGGGTTTGGTTGGATCATTTACCACCAGCCCCAGCTTCTTTCTTTGTCTTTTCTAGATCTATTTACCCAGGTTGAGGTTGACGTGCCAGGATTTCACCCTCTCGAGACTTCTAGATATAAGGTTACCAGGGTCAGTAAAGACAGTGTCCAATTCTAGACTTTCTGAACTTCTAGTAGAGAGCCTGGCTTCCTTCCTCAGTTAGGAAACCCTGGAGGTCTCACCTTCACGTAGTCATATTCACAAAGGTATGATGACTCCAAGTTGAAGTGCATGAAGTAAAGCTTGATCCGAAATCCTTCAGGGACAGTGATATTCCAAGTTACCTCTGAGTCGCTTGGGTAGGAGTCAGGGTAGCCGGGCGACTGAATCTGGCCAAACATATCATTCAGCTCCACGGTGTGGCCTGAGGCCTTCCACAGGGAGAAGCACAGAGCACAACAGAGGAGGAGCCACCTGGAAGACACGAGTGTGGATCTACTTATGCTCATGGACCTAGATCCCGAAACGAACTGGACCTGCTGCTAGGAGACTACAAAGTCAGAGCACTCATCCCACAGCTGCTCTTGCCCTCTGGGCCTTGCCCATCCAGGCTGTAACCCGAGAGGAAGTAACCATATGATTTCTAAGTTTTTTTTTTTTTTTTTTTTCCCCAGGTTTGGTCATTTGAAAAGTCGCTAAGAGTTTCGAACTTTTCTAGAAAGTACCACACTGGGCACTGAGTCATATTTCGCTTTACTATTGAAAGGGCATGTTTCACAATTAAGTAACATTTGGTATCGTTTCTTCAGTTCAGCTTCACTTATGAGTCACCAATGAAGCATTTTGTTTTGTTTTTTTTTAAAAGATGAATAATAATAAGATGGTGTAATTGGGATGAGATTCATGCTCAGCGATGGGATCTGCCAACCTTAAACGAATTTAACAGTCGTTGAAAAAAGTATTTTGCCACAGCATTGATCAAGACAGGGGAAATCTCGAATAAAGGCAGAAGGACGGAAGCAGACCATCTTTCTCTTGGCAAGAGTCTTACTCTGAGGGTTAAAAGCCTATGAGTCACTTCTAGAGGAATGAAGGATAATGGACTGTTAAAGGAGTTGCAAAAGACAGCCAGGGAAACAATAAAACTCACAGAAGGCAGCAAATATGAATAATGGAGCAACTAGGAGCAACCAGAACAGCTAGCCAAAGCCCTGAAGGTCAGTGTGCGGCAAAGCACCAGGCATCTAACTTCACGCATCTCTTCCCCTCCAAGACCCAGGGGCCTGGGGATGCAGCCTCTCAACTTTGGCTCATCAGCTCCTAACAGGTTCACAATCTCGTTTCTGATTTTTTTTTTTTTAAATGAATTTACTATCTATCCATCGGCTAAGTTTGCTGTTCTCTTTTCCTGCTACACCTTGTGTAGTAGTCAGGAAGTTCTACCTGACTCTGCTTCCTGTGTCTTGGAAATCCATCTCCTACCCAGTCAAGCACTGAATTTCAACCCTCTGCTCTAGAATATTGCTACAGCATCCTCACTGTCCCTTTCCCCATTGCGTCACTCACCAAGGTGGCCGTGGCTCCTGCCAAGCTGGGTTTTGTAAAGCACAGATGTGACCGTGTTGTGCAGACTATACCTCAGGGACAGGGGAAGCATCTGAGTCCTTCGTGGATGATGAGGCTGGGGTGATCTGTCTGTCCAGGGCCCTCCCTATACCAGCCTTGCCACTTCCTCCCACCCCTTGGCACCACTGCCCATGACCCCATCCTTCACATGTCAGGGTCTTACTTATCCTTCACTGTCCAGCTCAAAGCTTCCTGGGCCACAAAGTGTCCCTTCATCCCTCCGGATTCCACATACTCCTTGTGTACGTCACCTGGAGCACACCTCTGTTGGGGCAGCTATCACGCTGTTACTTCATCAGGCACATCCAGGAAGTTAAATGTATTTGGGTGTAAATCCCAATTTTTCCACTTAGGGCAACTAGGCTCTTTGAGATTCATTTTCCTTATATATAGTATGGATATTACAATCCCTAATTTCAAAGCTCATGGGAAAATCAGCTATGGTGTATGTAAAGATGTCACAGTGCAACTAGCATCTGATAGGTTATGAATGGATGAATAAATAGAAGAGTGAATGAATGAATAAAAGGAAGTGGGTCCAGAGTTATAAATAGCCTGGAAATATCAATGCTGAGAAACGATACTAGCATTTTTGGATTAAAACTTACAGCTTTGCTAATAAAAAAAGCTCTTTCTCTGCTAATACTTACCCCCATGTGTTGAGATATATACTTTTGTATATAGGCATACATATGAATTTTTGAATCTATAAAGAGTGGAAAATCTGCATGTATAGAATATTCAGCTACTTTTTTGTACTATTCACCACAAAAGGTGAATAAATTTTTAAAAAGTACACACCGTCATGTTAACAGTGATTGTCTGTAAAATGGGAATGAATTCTTTAGTTTTGTGTGCATGAAATACATTTATCTAGGATCATGTACTCTTTTCCAATAAAAAGAAAATAAATTTATTTGACATGTTTCCTAGGCTCCTACAATAGCAGCGTGTGGGATGTTGTTATGAAAACAAAATATTTTTATCCAATAGCCAATGTCAATATTTCGTAAACCAGTCTGTGAAGGAAGGCTTCAGTGGTAGAGGGAAGCGAAGGCACAGGCATAGTCCAAGTTAGCCAGGAGTCCGAAATAATGTCACGTCCAGAAACTCTGACTTTGGCCCAGCCACCCCGCTTTCCAAGTACAGAAATGCACTATATTAACAGGGCTAACAACATGCAGATTCAGTCAGGCTGAGGGGTGGAGGGCAAGTTCAACTGGAGGCCTTGACTTTGCTAAACCTACCAATTCAGAGAAGGTGTGGAGAGCCTGTTTCTTTCTTCAGGGCTTGCATGGTAACAATAACAACTTCCCCCAGAGTTGCTTCCCACAGGAGCATTAGAAAGCACTCAGAAAGTGCATGAGAAAGTGCTTTGTTAAGGGTCCAGCTCTAGGCAAACATTGTTTGTAATTGCTCCATCCTGCTGGTTCCCGAAAATCAGGAGTTGGGAGTGAGCTTTGGCTCTCTAGGTGGACTTCCCTGCAGTAGAGACACAGGATTACGTAAGGCTGAAAGGTCAACTTTCTCCACATCTGCTTTTTCCAGACCATGGTGGGGGGAGGGGGGCTTGGAGCCTATCAAGAGCTGGCAGCTGACTGGCCCATCGAGCTCAGAGGCTCAGTGCCATGTGTGGTGGGCAACTGGTCAGCGTGGGCGGAAGGCCTGCGAAGCTTTCTGCTCTTCTCTGTTTGTGTCTTGAAACATTTTCAAGCATATGAAGCAAATATCTCCTTTCACATAATGGGCCTGAGCATATGCTTGCTTGCTTCCTTGCTTTAGGGTCTGTGAATTGAAGAATAGAACTGGCAGCTTTCATTTCCCATCGTGCTCTGAATATTTTTGGCTTCTTACACACCAGGCACCGGCTGTAAAATGCCTGACACCTGTTATCTATCCTCCCGTTAATCAAAAAGTTTAGCTACATTTGCTCGAAATGTCAGAGTAATATATAGAGCTGGGATTTCATAGGCTCCACTGTGGGAGTCTATGCATAAAGATACATCTGATGCCTATGTAGATCTCACATGATTTTAGAATGGATCACAATTTCTAGCCTCCCCATTCACCTCCCTCCTTCCAACTTACACAACACTGAGACGCCATTTTTGAAGTCTAAGAGTTGGAAGGGGCTCTGCAGCTTTCTCACACACCATCCTCATTGGACAGATGATCAAAAGGTACCCTGGGAGATGTCACATCATGCCCAGTGCCATATGGTGGAGTTACTTCAACAGAAGAGGATAACAAAAGCTCACAGAAGAAGTTGGGTCCATGCCCATACCATGCCCAGGCAGCTGGCCAAAGCAATTAATCGTGTGAAAAATAATTTTGAAAGTCATGGTTTTATGTGGAAATTAAAAAAAAATAAAAAACTAATGTGTAAACCCCGCCTCAGGGATTTGGGTCTAACTGTTCTGGAGTGAGGCCTGGGTATTAGCATTTTCCAAAATGCCACACGGCTCAGTGGTCCATTTTCATGGGCAGCTCAGACGGAGTTTAGTGAATGACCACAGCGGACTCTGGCCTTGGAACCCATATCAGTATGGTAAGGTGCTTACTATATTTTATCCTCATGTATCCTTCAGAAATCTACTTCATCCCAAATCAAAGACTAGGTGAGACCATGCCCATAATACTGCCTTGTAAATTCTGAAGCACTGTGCCCACATAGGCAGAGCCTGCCAGAGACTTCTTTAGCGCGGCACTTTCCTAACACTTGCTTGGCTGCTTAACAGTTGCATTCAATTAAAATAATGCTTGTTAAATGTTTATTGGGAAGTAGATCTCATGTGGGACACCAGTTAGGAAAAGACGAATACACAGAATAAGGTGGGTGCCTAAAGAAGAAGGTGTGCCAAAGATGATAAGGGGATGCAGCTCCCGCGGACAGAACAGAACAAAGGAGGAGATGCTATCTCTGAAGGAAGTAAATCAGGGAAAGGGAAGCAGAATGGAATTGGTTGAAGTAGTCTGGTGGGAAACAAGAAGCAGGGCGCTCTAGGTGGCTGGGCAAACACACACACACACACACACACACACACACACACACACACACACAAAGCTACGAGACCACAGGACCGCGCATCTGAAGTTTGGCTGGCTAGGACGTTGAGTCATAGGGTGAGATTCTGATCTTTTACAGGCAAATCAGATTTTCATTCTGTATATGTGGGCATAAGGGCCATTTTTTTTTTTTTTTTTTTTTTTTTAGCAAAAAGAAAATGAAGGTCCAGTGTAGGTTTACAATAATAGAACACCTGAGTTACACTGAAGGATTGGCTTATGGTTTTGAACACAAGCGATTTGAATTTGGGGCTATAGCTCCTGAAGCCCCACATGGCAAAGTAGTTAAGTGACTTCACCAAAAAGAAACAGACAGAAGCACCGCCAATTTAAAGAAAACTTAGTAGGGAGGTACAAGTTCATCTGTGAGAACATGATTTAACAGAGGCACGGATTTCTTTTACCCACTTTTTGGTTGTTTTTACTAACAGTAACATGTATATGTAATGAAAATAATTAGAACAATTGTGGTTTCAGACCTGCAGATAATAACATTGTAAGCAATATCTGAAGGGCTTTAAGCCTTGTGGACTTTGAAGTTCTGGCTTACAGAACTCCAAATGCTCCTTTAAAGAAAGAAAGGAAAAAAAGGTTTGTATCCCTTTAAGAGCATTTGGTACAATTCATAGCTTGATTCATGTCACCAGCTGCCTCTGATTTCAGTGAGAAATGCAGAAATTTATAGGGAACTGTAAAATGGGGACAGGTTTTTAGTTTTCTAAATTGAGGTTTAACTGGCAAACTTCTGAAGATTTCAAAAGCCACAACGCTGGACAGTGGAAAGCTGGTTTCCTTTCCGGTCTGAATAAATAAACACACAAACACATATCTCACTCTCAAAGTGTCCGGAGAGAGAGAGAGAGAAAGAGAGACAGAGCAATGCTTTCGGCAAAGAGGAAAATAAAAAAAGAGAAAAACCCAGCTTTATGGGCACCAGGAAGAGAGCCACACTGGGCAGCAGGCAGTACCCTGTCCTGGCAGAGGTCCAAATCTGAGCTCCGGTAGCAGCATCCAGAGCAGGATTTGCACAAACTCTCCCGCTCCAAGTTGCCGTCTCCTCCAGAGTCCTGGGAAAGGCGTCTAGCACAGCCACAGCGCCCTTTGGAGAGTCCCAGGGGCTGAGGAGGAGCACCCCAGCCTCCCACAGCACGCCAGGTGAGTCTGCCCCACGAGGTCAGACCCTCTCAGGCACTGACAATTGACCTCCGAGAGGGCGCAGTGCCCTCGCCTGCCCCGGCACTCACCTCATTGTGCCGCCCTGCGTGCTCCTGGCTGCCTGGCCTTGGTTCCCTCCGCCCGACTTGTCTGTGAGCTTGTCCCCGGCGTGGTGTCAGCGATGCCTTATCTTTGTTCTGAAGTCCCTGTGTGTCTCTGGAATTGGCTGGCATTCTCCATTCAGGTCACGCCTTCCCCGCCTGCAACAGATCCCCTCTCCCCCTCTCTCCGTCTCTCCCTCTGGCTCCTCTCTCTCTCTCTCTCTCTCTCTCTCTCTCTCTCTCTCTCTCTCCACCCCCTTCACTGTTCCGACATACTCAGACAGACCTGATAGAACAGAAGGTGTCTTCTTCCTTAAAAGACCTGCTCCACCAGCTCCCTCTTTTACCACCCTGTGGCTGATTCCAGCCCTCAAGAGATAATAACCTAGAGGCACTTGCATACAGATATTTCTTCTCCTTCCCCAAACCCACTCCAGGAAAACGTAGAAACACAACACCTCATTTCTCTTCAGCCTTCCCCACTTAATGGCTATAATTTTTTTGCCCTGCCTCAGGACGTCAGCAGAAGAATAACAATGAATAAAACCAGCCGTCGAATAAGGCGGCTTCAGCATCTACACTAGAAGGGGAAACAGGAGGCAAATGCTAAAGCCTCAGTCTGCAAACAACTTGGGAGCAGAGTTGTTTGTGCACCAGGGTGGACAGTGACGGAGTACCAAGTCTGCAGTGGGCTGCTTGTTCTTCCCAATGAAAAGCAAGACTTGTGCTGCTGTTTATGACCTCAGCCTATGTGGACAGCCACTTGGCCTGGGAAGGGCTGGGACCATCCAGAAATCCAGGCGCTCCCTCCGATGGAGAAGGACCTAGACCTATGTGCCCCTCTGTGCCCATGGTTTGTGGGAGAAATGCTACCCGGGGCCCAGGCTAAGCTGAATTCTAAGGCGCAGTTCCTCCACAGAGGTGACGGAGGAACTGAGTGTAGAGACACCCCTCCCCCTCACACGCACTTCACAGTCAACAGAGAGGGTGAGATCTGCAGCAAAACAACAGCCCCCTCCTTAATGATACCTGCTCCCCGACGCACGTGCAAAGGCACGGGATGCCTGGGTGTAAAAATAGGTTTTCCAGATATCTTTTCTGTGACAGACACAGTGTTAGGTACAGATGCCGTTTGCATTACTTGCACAAGCGCTCGAGGGTCACACGGCTTGTACAAGGAGAACCTTGGGGCTTGGACAGATGACCCAATGCACCCCAACTCTCCAGCTCCTTGTCACGGCTACGGATACGCCCCGCACAGCCAGCAGCTGCCTAGAACAGGCACCGCGCCAGGTGCTTAGCACAGGGATCTTTTCAGTCCTCCTTCTGTCTGGTACAGGAGGATACTAATATACCCATTTTCCAGATGTGGAAATTTCTAAGCTATGTTAAGTAATTTACTCAGGCTCATACAATTAGAAAGTCTTTGCAGAAGAAGTTGAGTTCTTGAATAGTATTTCTCTCTACTTCTTGCTAATGCATGCTAATAATAATATAGAAATGTACATGCACACCCCCCCCCACACACACACCAATAACAGGGAGACAGCCATCTTTTCTTTTTTTTTTTTTTGGCCAGCTCAGCCCAGCCTGGGGGCAGGGCTGGCATGGCACGTGGTACCTGGGACTGAACCGTGGTCCCCTGCGCCTGTCTAAGCTTGCCTAAGCAGGCGCTTCAGACTGCTGAGCTATCTTGCCAGCCCTGGGTGACAGTCAACTTGCAAAGAGACTTCCATTCAGCCCTGAGCATCCTGTTTCCCTCCTGTCAGCCTGGGTGTGCACTTTTGGGCATAAACACTTTCCTGACTCTCTTTCCTCATTTGGAACTTTGAAGGTTGCTTTCTCGTTTCCATGAGTTTATGCTTGGGAAGAGCTTTGTGTAGTGGCCCTGCAGGCAGCAAACTCACACCCTCTGCCCTGGGAGAACTCACTCCTCTGCCACATTCTGGGGAGCAATTCCTGCCTCCTTCTCTCTCCAGCGCATCCACTGAATACTTTCGAGTGGTCAGCATGGCTGGTAATGCAGGTGCAAGCATCCGAGGGGAGAAGCTGTGTTCACATTCAGGTGCAGCGTTACTTCCTGTTTCAGGCGGGGGAGGGGGAGAGAAAAAGTCTCTCAAATTCCCATTACAAAGGCTCCTTTGCCATCAAATAAGTCTCGAAAAACAACATTTTAATGATTTAAGTGTAAATGAATCAGAAACACATGGGCTACATTTCTCTTGGAATACACTAGGGCTTGAAACACTCAAAGAGAAAGAACTTGGCAAAATGCGTGCAGCTCGGTGCGAAGCGGCTCTGTCCAGTCAGCGTTCACTAGCTCTGCGGCCAGGCTGAGCTCCCTTCCCCAAATGGAGGGCATGCACTGGGCAATGCCATCATGGGCTCTGGTTCAGGGCACCAAGCAAAGTTATGGGAGAGCAGGACAGCAACTTCCCCTTGGAAAGTGTCATAGAGCCATTAGAGCTCTTAGGCTAATTTCCTGGCCATGTTTCTCCAAGGCTACCAGCGTTCAGTGGGAAGCATTTGAGACAGGTTCCAAGCCAGAGTTCTGCCAATATGCGGCAGACCCGATGTGAGTGCTTCCCTGGGAGGCTGCCAGGCTCCGATGAAGTCGGTGTGACAACAACGGCGTAGCTCAGTAACGGATCTGGATGCCACACAGGCCAGAGTCCCAATGGGTTGTGCTGCCTCGGTGACACTGTCTTCCTGCGCTTTTGGTGACAACTCTCTGAGGTATGCGACTGATAGCTGGAGCCCGTGAGATTGATAGATCAAGAGCCGCAGCGGGAACATAAGGGACAGTAGTCTGGAAGGACAGCCTCAGTGCCTAGAGGTGACACCGTACGCCGTCTCAGATGAGTCACCTATTTTCTTGAGTATAAGGCGGGGGGGGGGGAACATCAGTCTGCTCACCTGAAAAATCAGAGAGTTGGACTCAGACAGGCTCTTGGAGATTCTAAATGTGGGCACGGGACAGTGGAATGATATCACAGTGAAGGTGACAAGGTGGACTGCTGACCTGAAGGAAAGAAGGCGAGCCCGATACAGACCTCACAGTATGATGGTTGCTTTCTCTGAGGTCACAGTAGTGCTAGCATTATTCTGAATGCAGCCATAGATATGCAGAGATACAACGTTTGAAAGCATTTCACTAGCCTTAAAAGTCTGACGAAACATGGTTCGGACACATGTACAAGGAGGTTAATAGATTGCTTAGAATCCTGAAGCTAGAGGAAGTTCATAGGTTGTCGTTTAGAATTCTGAAGCTTAGAATGACAGAGAAGAAGAAGAGCTTGTGTCTTGGGTTTACAGACAGGGGAAGGTATCAGGAAGTGAGCCACACAGGGAGCAACTGCCACAGCATTCCCTACACTGGAGCTCTTTGGTTTACATGTTTTACCAAAGTATTTACTTTGTGTAGCTACCGAGCAAGGCTTTCTGGAATTCTACATATGAGTCAGGGAATGTAAAGAATTTGGGCTTTTTTTTTTTCAAATGTATTTGGTTGGTGTAGGGTCTCACTCTGTAGCTCAGACTTCCAGTGATCCTCCTGTTTTCAGCCTCCCTAGCCCTGGGATTATAGGCTGGTGCCACCACACCAAGACTCTGGCTGGCTCAGCCTACCCTGCGGGTGGGCTGGCATGGCATGTGGTGCCAGGGATCGAATCTTCAAACAGTGGGTCCCTGTACTTACTTGCCTAGGCTTGCCTAAGCAGGCCCTCTAGTCTGCTGAGCTATCTCGCCAACCCTGGTTTTTTTTTTTTTTTTTTTTTTTTTTTTTTAATGAACAGAACATATTTATTGAGGGAAAGAAAGCTCCTGTCTGAGAGAGGGACAGGAGGGTGGTCCCGAATGGGTGCCCCCCCCCAGAAAGCTCTTAATTGCAGCTTCTAAGATCATCCCTTCAATTCATCGAAATAATGTGGGAAGTCTAAAAAAAAGTGGGTTCATGAACTTTATTCCATTAAATACAGAGTCAATGAATCTGGAATCAAGTTCTTGGATATATAATTTTAAAGTTTCTCCTGACATGAATTGTCCCTTTTTATTTTTCATGAATAGAATGCAATGGTACGGCTTATAATTGATGGTGACTTACATTTGACAAAAAATTAGTATGTATGAAGTACTCTCAACTATATTATTGCATGTAATACTTACATCTTTTTACAGATGAAGACGCAAAAGTTCAGAGAAATCAAGTGTAACCACAGGTGGATTACCGTCTAGATCCTAGGACTCCTTAGCCCCAACATTAAGGTTCGTTCCCCTTATATGAAGACTTCTGATACATCTTGGAAACCTTGACTACTAATGAAACATGCCATCATCTGATTATAGTATTTTCAGAGAAGGAAAAGTAGCTTACATTAGCAAATAAAGTGCAAATATTGGGTTTTGTTGTGGGCCACTCCCGGACCTCAAGAACTAAGATATTAAAGTCCTAGCCTCACAATGCTACTGGGTTTGGCTTTGAAAAAAGAGACTAAGATTGGGTGGAAGTGTTTAGAGAGGATTCCCATCCAACAGGACTGGTGTCTTTACAGGAGGACACTAAGGGGAAGATGCGTTGAAGACCATATGAAGATGCAGAAAAAAATAAAAAAAATAAAAATATACACAGGCATCTGCAGGCCTGGCAGAAAATTCACAAAAGAACCCCAAACTGCAAACTCCTTGGTCTTGAGCTTCTTATGTCCAGCACTGTGCGAAAACAAATTTCTGTTTTTTAAGCCACTCTGGTACATTTGTTCTGCTAGTGCTTGCAAATTAATACACCCTCACATCTCCTTGCTGTTGGTCACCTACTTCCATTTTGCGTTAATTATGTCAGCTAAAGTTCTATCTTCCCATACTGTCTCCCTGCTCCCAGAGTTTTCCCTGATTCCTGGGCCACCTGGATCTAGCAGCCCTGTCCCTGAGGCAGGAGAAAGGAGGTCCTATAAATCAGATGTTAGTGGGGTCGCTCCTTGTGGCAGACAGTCACAGATGTAGAAGAAGTCAGGGCCCTAACTTTCTCTCCTTGGTGTCATGAGCCCTGTGTCCCATTCTCCCTTTATATTCTTCATCCTACTTATGTCTGTCACTGTCATGTCCTTCACTGAAATTAGGACAACTGAGGCACGGGCCACCGCTGCTCACTGCTTCTTCCCAGCTCTTCCTGATCCTTCTGGGTGCCTCTAGGTTCTCAGGTCCTTGCTTTTTCATCCCCAGCTTTGAAAAAAACTCTGGTTTCCATTTTCCAAGAATTGAAGAGAGAGAGAGAGAGAGAGAGAGAGAGAGAGAGAGAGAGAGAGAGAGAGAGAGAGAGAGAGAGAGGTAAATTCTCAGACTGAAAGCTTTCTGAAGCCCCAAGTCTGTTCACGGCATAAAAGTTTCACCTAGGCTCTTAGCACTACAATTTCAGTATAAGATAGAAAAATACTAAAAATAACCAGAGAAAATAAAGGCAAATCACCTCGAAAAGAGTGAAAATTAAGTTCACATCAGAAATAAAAGGAAAATGGAGGTTAGCTGAATGCACAAAAGGAAAATCTTTAAAATTTGTAGTTGTTCACAGGCTTGTGAGAACGATGCTAGCATAAGGATCCACTCAGACTCTGAAAGTGTACCTTTCACAAGCTTTTTCATAAAGATCTACCAGAGGAAGTTTATCAAGAGAAAGAAAGGCAATTAGACATGGTTGGTGTTGGTAGTATTGTGGTGAACTTGATGTATTTATATGATGAATGTCAATATAAAGGAACACAAACTTTAAGGGCAATCTGGGGGCTTTAGTAAAATCAAATGTGTTTAACATGACAATCATCGGTTTTACTTGGAGATATTGTTCCAGAAACACTTTCATGTGGACAAGAATTTTCATTGTGGTGCTTTCAGTCAAGCGTAAAACTGGGCCCAGTTGGAGAGTGGGTCACTCACATGGCACAATCACATTGTTGGGGACCTGGTACTGACCTGAATGGAAAACTCACCAAGGAATTGGATGGCAGCCACCATCAGCACGCAGGTGGGCTGAGGGGAGAGTCGCCCCCAGAGCCTCCGCCGGAGCAGACCTGGGGCTCAGTTTATGTAGGTTTGAGAGCAGGAAGCACAGAGGCTTAATGGCATGGTGAGTTTCACTGAGTAACATCCGTTGCCCCTCATTGCTGGGCACAAGGTCCTTGAAGTGAGTGCGTGACAGTGTCGATGGCCATCTGTGACTCTGGGAAGTCCAGGCTGTGTGGCTGGGCACACCCCGACTGAGCCAGGTCGGGTCATCGCTGGTGTTGTCAGTGAGGGCTGAGTGAGTCACAGACGCGCTATACAGTGGGCTGTATGATTCGTTTTGTTCTAATACGGTGTCAGACTACGAGTTGACTTTAGACTTTTAAACTTTAAATTTTTAAAATTTCTACTACAACACCGTGAACTATTAAGCACTAGTAAGAAGGGATGCGGGAGAATTACAAGTGTCAAGATAGATTTGGCTTGGCACTTATTATTGAATGAAGAGGCCGTGTGGGATCTATCAGGTATACTTTATTTCATTAAAAACCAATAGATTCACTAAGCAACATATATTTTGTACTTACTGTTAGCATACTGGTTGCATTTTACATAACACTGAAGAAAGTATGGAAAGAGACATACCAAATATAAATAATCATTTATATAGAGGATATGGCCCGAAGAGATTTGACTTTTTTTGTTCAAATGGCATTAGATTTAATTATTTGACTCTACAAACATTTATGGGATTTGTTTTTACTGTGATGCTATACAGCCTTTAGTGCTAGGCCTTGTAGGCAAGGACCAAGGGTTTGGTGGGATTATTAGTACAACTGGAAATTACCAATATATTACAAGCACATTGAGATGCAGTACAATGCACAAAATAAGTTCATTCATGTTAATTTCTTTTACAGTCTGAATAAACAATCCAACATGAATTTTATTTGGCTTTATATCAATATGCACAAAAATGTGATTTTTAGTTATTATTTTGTTTTAATAGATGAGAGGGCCTAGTGTCCTAGAACAGCTCTGGCTTTGGAGAAAGATTTGGATGGGCCAGAGGGTGACAGCAGGAAAACACAAAGACGAAGCAGGTTTTCTAAAGAGAAAGACTGAATGAATGTGGCTACAAATGACGAGCGCAGTGTGAGGAAAGTGGGGTGGAGGAGCGAAGATGTTTCCCAGGAATCGGGGACGTGGAAGGGGTCGTTTCCATTTACAGAGAGAGTGAAGAGGGGGAAGAGGCAGCTGAGCGTCAGAGCCTGCAGAGCCTCACGTGCCAGGCCCCCCGGGGGTGGGAGGCGGACCTTCGTGGGCCAGTGAGTCTCGACTTGGGCTGGACACCAGAATCCTGCCGGATGCTTGGACAGTGGGAACTTCTGCCTCCCAACCAGTGAGTCTGAAATCTGCAAAGAGGACCGCGAGCTGAAGGCTGCTGAATTTGTAGGCAACAGGGAGAAAAAATGAAGGCGCACAGAAAACCTCCCTTAGCAGGGAGTGACAAGAGTAGATAGTGCTTTGAGAAATGCCCTCTCCGGGGGAAGAAGGGCAGCAAGAACGAGGTATGAGATATGGAAAGGTAAGTCAGGGTGCTCGCTCCACTTACCATACCGCAGCCTGCTGGCTCTTGGGCCACTGCCAGGCTCAAGGGAGACGACCCGAAGCTAAAGTGCTTTGGAAAAGACCGGGAAGGACCTCCAGTCTGGTCCCTGGCAGAGCGCATTTTGGCTGTGCCTCAGGGGCGTGTGCTGCACATGGGCCTGACCTCCACATTTTCTGCCCAAACCACAGTGCAAATTTAAACACTTGCAGTCGTCACAACATGGCAAATCTGAATGACCGTGTTGTTTTCGGTTTAAAAGAGGGATTTTAAGAATAAAACTACTTCTGAACAATCATCCCAGGAAAGCTGGCTATATGTCACATAGTTCTTATTTTTTCCATGCTCATGTATTTTATTTTGTAAAATTAATTACTTAATTGGCAAAACTATACATATTGATGGTATACAGCATATTTTGAATTATGTACACAGTGCAGACTGTCTAAACAGAGTGAGTTAACATATGCATCACTTCACATATCTTTTTTGGTGGCGAGAATATTTAAAATGTACATTCAGGGATTTTTAAGAATGCAATAATACATTGCTGTTGACTGTAGATGCCAAGCTGTGCGATAGATCTCTTGAGCTTATTTCTCCTGTCTTGTTAAAATTTTATGTCCTTTGGTTAATGCCTCCTCTCCCATTGTACCCCCTGACTCCTAGTAACCACTGTCTACCCCGCTTCTATGAATGTAGCTTCTTTAGCACACATACAAATGAGGTCACGTAGCATTTGTCTTTCCAAACCTGGCTTTTTAAACTTAGCACGTTCTCTTTAGATTCATTTATGTTGTCAAAAATGGTACAATTTCCTTCTTTGACAGGTGAAATTATACGTGTGTGTGTGTGTGTGTGTGTGTTGAAATTTCAATCCTTGTTAACTGGGCTTAATTTGATCTTTTTTCCTAATTCCTGGAGGGAGAAGGCTAAGTTATTTACTCAAGGTCTTCCTTTCTCATTAGCATAGGCATTTGCAGCTGTTCACTCTCATTGTTGCAGCTCAAACTTTGGTACGCTACATTTCCGTTTTCACATTTCTTAAGATGCGGTCTAGCCGTCCTTTTGAATTATTCTTTGATTCACCTGCTTCTCATGAGTACATTCTTTAATTTTCACTTATTTTCTAGTTTTTCTAAATTCTTCCTGCTATTGAGGTCTAGTTTCATTCAGCTGTGTTTGACATCAATCGTCGGTGTGATTCCACAATTCTGAAAGTTGTGTAGACTTGTGGCATGATACTCGGTCTGTCCTAGAGAGTTTCGTGCTAACCTGAGAAGACTACGTGTTCTACCCTTGAATGGAAGGTCTTGCATATGACTGCTGGCTCCATTTGGTGTATGGTAGTGTTCAGGCTTGTGTCCTCTGTTGATTGTCTGCCTAGATGACGTCGCATCATAATGTATCATTGTCGATGTCTTCCTTTACTTTTGTTGACATTTGCTTTACATATTTGTCTGACTCAGTGGTTTTTACATATGATGTATCTTGCGTCTTCTTGATGAGCTGATGCTTTTGCCATTGCATAGTGATCATTTTTGCCTCCTATGGCCAACTTGGACCAACAGCCTGTTTTGTGTAATGTAAGGAAAGCCAGAGTGGTCCTCTGCTGGCTATCACTGCATAAAATGTTTTTCACTGCCCTGTAGCTTTCAGCTTACGTGTGTCCTTGAGACCATCCCAAATCGTTGATAGGAAATATTTTATTAAATATAATTTTAGAAATCTTTTCAGTCACTCTGTGTTTTGGTTGGAGAATTTAATTCATTTATAGTTAACATTCCTTGGTGATGAGAACAGTATGTTTGCCACTTTGTTGATTATTTTCTGCTTTGTAGTTCTACTGTTTTTCCCTTCTGTCTTCCTTATTTGTTGCTCTTCTGCTTTGCAGTGATTTGATTATTGCTTTCTCTGTATTTTTTTGTGTACTAATAAGACACTTTAATTTTCTGTTTAACTTTGGGGTAATATAAAACATCACAGAACGGGCTGACAAGATGGCTCAGTGGTGTAAAGCACCTGCTTAGGAAGCCACAGGGACTGCGGTTCAATCCCTGGCACCACATGCTACACCAGCCCTACCTCTAGGGCAGGCTGAGCTGGCCATAATACTAAATAAATAAATAAATAAATAAATAAATAAATAAATAAATAAATAGAAAATAAAAAATGAAAACATCTCAGAATTATAATATACTGTTTTTTTTTTCTTTTTTATTTTATTTTTTTCCAATTCTTTTATTGTTTAAATTTAACAATGGTTATATTACATATTTTCATCATCGGATCAGTTTAGATTAATACATATAGGTATATAAGATTGATCAAACAACTAAACATTAACCTTTCTAAATCCACATTACTTTTTTTTATAATATACTGTTTTAACTTGATAATAAATTAATTTCAAGCATATATTATTTAGTCATGAAATTTCAGCTTTATTTTTAACAAGAGACTTACATAAAATGTTTCAGACTTATACACAGTATTTTAACCAGTAATAACTTCAATCACATGCAATAAACTATATTTTAACAGATCCCCTATTTTATGACATCATCACTTCCTACATTTTCATTTCGAGTGTTCATTAACAAATCATTAGCTTTAGTTTCTTTCTTAAAAATATATTTTTGCCTTTTTTGTTTTTACTCTGGAGTGAAAAGTGATATATACACTGCCATCATGACTGCATGTACACAT
>PVJA010013049.1:0-50462 GCA_004027025.1 Myocastor coypus
CACCTGGTACCAGTACCACTCTTTGGATGTGATTGGCTTCCTCCTGGCCGTTGTGCTGGTGGTGACCTTCATGGGCTTTAAGTGCTGTGCCTATGGCTTCCGGAAATGCTTTGGGAAAAAGGGGCGAGGGAAGAAAACCCACAAATCCAAGACGCACTGAGAAGCTGGGTGGGAAAAAAGGGAAAATGTTAAATTTTCTAATCAGATGCACACTTGAAAACAGAGTCAGTGTTAAATCTCTTTCATTCTCATTTGTTGTGTTGTTCTGTGTTGGTGCTGAAAGAAAGGACCAGAAGACCCGATGAAGGTAGCTCAGAGGACTCACTGAGACTTATCTCACTCAGAGTGAGCCCATATCCACAGAAGGATCTTAATTTTATTGAGTACTCAAGGACAGGCTGAGGAATGTGCATAACTGCTTTGGCGAATACAGACTAGAGATCACTACCTCTTTTGCCATTTACCTAACATTAGGTTAGTAGAAATGCTAATTGAAAGCATCCCAAGCAAGGGAGGAGACAATAATGGAGGAGCCATTAGAATAAGCTGTTACCTGCCTCCTTGAATCCTAGGTTTGAGGAATCCCCAAGTCACCCACTACAGCTGTCCCTGGGCTTCGTTTATTATTCTCCACTTAAGATGCTGGTCCTTATCTCTATCCTCAGTAAAGAAATTTTTGATAGGCATTTCTGATGCATATTTGTATAAATAAAAATACTGTAATCACTGCGCCCCACAAGCAAAGGGATTGAAATAGGGATTCAAACTTGAGTCTGTGCTATCCCTGTTGTTTGTCAGATGACACAAAAAGGATATTGTCCCATCGTATTATTTTTCTTACGCAAGAAAGTCATCTGTTTGAGCATGAAGTTGTACCTGGACCACACTGTACACCCAACAAACAGGGAGAGCCATGACCAGCTACACAGAGTAGGCACACAGTGAGCATATGTGGAATTCTTCTGAGTTACAACCATGGAACTTGAGCAGTTCCTGAAGGAGATAAGAAGGGCCAGTGGAGGGACAGAGCTACCAGCCGAGGGTGATATGTCCCCTGTTAAATCCAGCCAACCTGCTAAGTTGGGAGCATCCAAAGAGGAGGAAGAGGCAGAGGAATGACTAAGCCGTGTCTTATCTCAGAAGTCCCAAGGTCTGGCCAGAGAGGGGTGTCCTGGGGCCTAGAAGACCGTGAATCAGGTGGGCACGGCAAGTTCTTCCCCCTCTGGCAGCCAAGCCGTTGCCCACGTTCAGGGGCTTGATCAGGCAGCTGCTGGAAGAGCCTTCGGGGGAGCAGCAGCACAGGAAGCACTGGCGCACAGGTCTGACGCTGGAGGGCCCCCCACAAGTTGCAGCCAGGCCTCCTTGCCCCTCTCTGCAGGTGACCTAAAGAGGAGAACAGCCTCTGGAGACCCTTTCCACTCTGAACCCGCAACTTGTTTCTGAGTTCCCAGGAACCCACAGTCCTCCCTGTGCCTGTCCCGTCCCGGGTACAAAATCTTCTGCCAGGCACAGGATACCAGAAGCCGCTCCTGGCAGCTCAGGCACAGCTTCAGAGCGACACTGACCCACTCCAGGCTGAGCTGCTGCAGTACCAGGCCCAGCCAGCAGAGCTGGAGGCCCCGGTGCGGAAGCTGGAGCTAGAGCTGGACAGTTGGCAGCAGCGGCACCAGGCAGACCTGGAGCTCATCGAGAGTGCACGCAGAAGCTGCCTCAAGGCGCTAGAGACATCGTACCAGCAGCGGGAGGAGCACCTCTGAAGAGAGAACGAGGAACTGACAGCCCAGTACCTGGCCCACTGCCACAAGGCTGAGCAGGCCCACACTGAGCTCACGGCTCAGCACCAGCGCAGTTGGCAGCAGCTGAGCAGGAAAAAGATCGAGAGATGGTTCAGCTCCAGGAACTGCAGCGGTCCCTTAAGCGTGTCATCGGCAGATGGAGAAGTTCTCCAGCATCCTGAATGAGCTGGCCTCCTGCGTGGAAGCCTTGCACCTCACTCTTATAAGCTAGCTTAAGTGACTCCTTTTTGTACTATTTTATGAGCTGCTTATCCTCTGGCTCACCTTGCCCTACCATAAGCCAAGGAATGTGCTAAACCTTTTAGAGATAAGATAGGAGCCCAGGTATCCCAATGCTCAAACCAAGAATTGACTTAACCTCTGCCTGAGCTGACACAAGCCCTCCTACCCCAAGACGAACTCTGTCTTAGCTTTTGTTTAGTCTGAACTCTGTTCTTACTTTTTGACCAAAACTTTGTATTCCCTTGTTAAAAGCTGACTCTGTACCCTTCTCTGTAACAAACTTGATGATTTGTAATTGCTTTATTATAAAATGTTGTTATCTGTAAGCCCTGACCCTGGTCACAAACGTTCTCCCCAACTGCAGGCGTGCCTGGTACTGGGTGCACAAGAGCAAAGGTCAACTCCCAGGCCTGCGGCATCTGCTCTCCCTCCCTAACCCAGGCTGGGAGTATCCTACCTGACTGACAACTCCTAAATCTTGTAAAGTTCCCCTGTCCAATCAGAGGCAACTCCTAAGTTTCCCTCCCCCCAGGGCTGTGGTTTCTCCCTATTAAAACTGTTCCATCACAGCGGGTGCCCATTCTCCTGACCCACAGGAGAGCGCCAGCCACTGAGCTCAGTTTAATAAGATGCGCTCTGAATTTTTGCTTTTGGGTCTTTTGTTTTCTTCACGATGTGCTGTACTCACCACCTCCCAGGAGTGGGAGTTGGGCATCCGGGGCGGCAGCAAGACCAGCAGCTGCAAATCCTGCAGGAATGGTGGCTGAAGGGACAGCAGCGTGACATGGAGGAGGAGCGCAGCCGGCTCCCGGAGGTCGCCGGGAAGATGAAGGCACCCCTGAGCGAGCAGCACTGTCTCCTGGAGCAGGGGCGCATCCTCCTGCACAGGCTGCCTTTCCCAGGGCACACCCCAGCCCTGGCCTCCGCTGCATGCCTCCTAATCCAGCCGGTGTCCTTTCCATCCCTTCCCACCTCTGCCCCCCTGTGCACTCAGGGCTGCCCAGGCAGCCACCCCCCCCACCCCCTGCTGCTTGGTGCCTGGCCACAGGCACCCGCCACAGTCCTCCCACTGGCTGCTATACTTCTCTTTCTCCTTTGTGCCATCTGTCCTTTCAGCCGGTGCCTGTGGCATCAGGACAGACATTCTTACCCACAAAATGCAATTTCGCCCCCACCACTATGATATATATATGTTTAATTTCACACATAGCGAGCCTTATTTATTAAAAGAGTAACACTTTCTTCCCTTTATCCTATTATAATACATTTCATTAAAAATTTAAAATATAAGAAATAGTAAAAAACAATATGCATTGTATGAATTATTGGAGATGTACTACTAATGTATTTTGAAACTATCTCATTGTTATTTCTTATTAAAAGTAATTTAAAAAAGGAAAAAAGAAGGGCCAGTGGGCAGTGGGAGGTGGCCGCTCCGAGCAGCTGTGATGAAGAGGAACATGATGGCTGTCCTCCTGCGTCTACTCTGTATGGACCGACGGGCTCTGCAAAGGGCGAAACTAGGAACAACACTGGATTTTAGCGGCGAAGATTTTCTTTGGTATCGTAGACGGGAAGCTCATTTTGTACCTACCCAAATTCCTCAGATGGGCTGCTACCGAGAGGAATAAGCCTCCTGATGCCGGAGGTGACCAGCCAGAGACTGAGGAAGTCTGTCAAAGCGCAGGCTGGGCATATTTTAAGTGGAAGTTCTACCGAAGGAGCCTTGGCCCACTGTGACTCTGAGCCTCATTTTATTGACCTATGATACTCATGAAGTTTCCCAAAACAGTGACATTTCATTCTGCAAACTACTTACCCAGTCCATCTGTCTTCCCTGCAAGTGATAGGGAAAAACAGCTGCTTTCCTGCCCCTCTCCGAGCTTATCTTCTAAGTATTCCTCAGGCCACACACAGCCGACCTTTGGCAAGGAGAGTTCCTTCCCACCTGCCTCTGCCATCAATTTTCCTCATGGCCCTAAGCCCCCCTCCCCATCTTGGGCTCCATCCCCCTGCGACTTGGGTTTGAATCATCCACTCCCCACCATTTGTTTCCCTTTCACAGGCCCCATGCAGCACACATACGATGTGTGGTAACAGACCTATTTAATGACATGATATGGAGTTTTGTCCTATGGCCCATGTGCTGGTTCAAGTTCTGGCCTGACAGAGACTCAGGGCAGCAGTTGGACCTCAGAGTTCTAAGGGTCTGTGATCCAACGGTCCTCGTTCTAATTCAACCCCCCGCCCCACCAGAAGACTGGCTCCTCGTAAGGACGACAGCAAGAGGAGCCCAACTGTCTTGCTCAGACAACTGGCCCTGCCACTGCTCAGATCTCCTTCCCTGTGATGTAGGCAAAGGGAAAAGCTTTATCTTGTGGTGGAGCCTGGTTCAGTCCAGAAGAGGCCTCTGAGAACAGCTGAGCATTGCCGTGCCAGAGTAGGTCATTAACAGCTCCCAGGAGGGTAAGAGCACAGGATGGTGAGAGGCCCTGGACTCTGGACAGAGGAACTTGGGACAGGCAGAGAAGGAGCCCTAGAGCTGTGGACCTTTGATCTGGATGCCTGTGCTGGTGTGTCACCCTTTGGGATAGCGCGGATGTCGAGAGAGCCCTTGTGAGGACCGAGGGAGTGGCTCGGTCCGTCAGCCATGCTCTTTCGGTGTCTGTAGAGCCAGGCTCTTGCATTCTCCTCCCAGGGCCGTATGACACAGTTGTTAGCCTGGGGGCTTGCGAGGGTGCCCAGCGGGCATCTCGGCTTCGGGGCTAGCGGTCAGGATGTGGCTCCGCTGAGTCCTTTGCTCCGAGTCTCAGAGGGTGAAGGTTCAGTCTCCGCTGGGCCACATTCCTCTCTGGAGCTCAGGGTCCTCCTCCAAGCACATGCGGTTGTTGGCAGAGTAGGTTTTTATGGTCTCACGGCAGAGATCCCAAGCTCCTCAGCCGTGGCCCCTCCATGGACATTGACATCCTGGTTGTTTTCAAGGCTGGCAGAATGTCTGTTCCTGCTCTGCCAAGTCAGGGTCTTACGCCAATAATGTAACCATGGGAGGGACTTCTCATTGTGTTGCCATACAGTGTCGCTTGCTCAAGGGGGGGACTTGCCACAGATGTTGCCATATAATGCCATCCAGTCAAGATGGGGCACTTTGTCACCTTTGTTATATTCTGCTGGTTAGAATCAAGTCACAGGTGCTGCCCATGCTTGAGGCGAAAGTTTAAACAAGAATGTGAATCCCCGGGTGGGGTGGTGTCACCTTCTGGTGCGTGGCCACAGGGAGTATCTTACAAACCTCAGCTCCCTCAGAAGAGCTTGAAGAGGAGATGGCAGGAGTAGCAACAGACTTGAGTGAAGAGGGGTTGGAGGAGACGGAGGAGCTGCAGCCTCCTGAGTCAGATGGTAAGGAAGCGGCCCCTGCCTGCCTCCCTGCCTCCTCACTGCTTCCTCCTCAGAGGTGACTGTCCCAGTGCGGGCCTCAGTTTCTCCACCTGCACAAGGAATGCTGGGGCCACGCAGGCATAGGGGAGGCCAGGGAGCCCCTCCTGAGGGTGTAACCCACGTCACCTTTTTTCCAGCGACCTTCCAACAGGTGAGCAACCTCCTCAACATCATGGACAGCGAGGCACCAAAGTCGGACACGGACGGGGCAGGTCTCGACCTGCGCAAGACCCTGGCCTCGGTGATAATCACGGATAAGGCCACCTCCAAGCCTTCCGTGGTGGTGAACGCCCTCATTCGCTCCCTACGGGTGCCAGAGGTAGGGCCACCTCACCCTGGGCAGCGCCCTCCTCAGAGCTCAGCAGCTTTGGCTGCTTCTACGTCCACGCACTGCACAGCGCACACAGCCATCACAGGCACGTGCAGGCGGTAGGTTGCAGAGGAGGAAACACGGAAGGTGCTTCCTGGGGGCCTTGGGCATTCACATTGAAAACCGCTTGTCTTGTGACACAGTGGGCCCGGGGGTCACTTGGATGGACTGTGGGCTCCGGATGGCTATCGTCTTGGTCTTCACAGGTTGGTCTAACGGTGCCACAGGCTGCATGGCTTAAATAGCATTTTCTCGCAGTGCTGGAGCCAGAGGCACACAGTCAAGGTGACCCAGATTCAGATTTTGCAGAGCACTCCTTAGCTTACTGGCTGCTGCCCTGTCACCGTCCCCGCAAGGTCCTTCCTGTGTGCAGGCACGGAGACAGACAGCTCTCTTCTGCCTCCCCCTCCTTGATAAGGACGTCAACACTAGTGGATGAAGGTCTCACTGTTACGACCTCACTTAACGCCCGTGATCTCGCAAAGCTTTAGTTGCAAGTGCGTGCAACTTGTGCTTGGGCTGCAACATAGCAGCTTTGTGAGAATGCATTTCAGTCCTGTTGGGGCTTTGTGTCTTTTGTATTGGAAAGGTGTCCACACGGGCAACTTCTGTACTCCCAAGGAGCTGGCTGATGGGGAAGGCGCTCTCTCCAGGATCAGTAGTTCCCAAATATAAAGACAACAAAAATATGGAAAATGATAAGATGATTAATACTAGGCCTCAAGCAGAGACGGGCAGCAATATACAGAGGACGAGCAGGCACGTGTCTACCAGTTACCATGCCTCCGGGCCGGCCAGATAACTCAGCAGATTATAGTGCCTGCTCAGGCAGACGCAGGGGCCGGGGTTCGATCACAGGACTGCCATGCCAGCCCTGCCCCCGGGACACTCTGAGATGGTGACTGAGACGGAGCGTGGGGGCACACACCTGTAATCACAGTGTTTGGGAGGCTGAAAGACAGGGAAGATCGCTCCGAGTCTGCTCTGTGCAGTGAGGCCCTGCCAGCGGTTCTCAACCTGTGGGTCACAACCCCAGCGGGGGTCGAATGACCAAAACACAGCGGTCGCCTAGCCATTCAGAATCATAACTGTAGCAAAATTACAGTTTTGAAGTAGCCACCAAAATTATTTTTGGGTTTGGGATCACCGCAATATGAGGAACTATATTGCGGGGTCACGACATTAGAAAGGTTGAGAACCACTGCTGTAGACCCTGTACTAGATTCATCAAAAGAAAAAACAAACAATTAACATGCCTCAAAGACTAGCTACGCACCAGTAAAACGTTAAAAACTGTACAAATGAGAATATGGCCTATAGATTTATATTCTTTACCATACAAATCCATTTGCCTTATCTTGAGAATTACTTTTATTGCTATGTAAAGAACATGTGAATTCTTTAAAATTTTCTGTAGTTCGACCTCTGTCCTCACAAAGCAATCAAAATCGAAGCAAAGTGGACTGGGGAGGTGGCTCAGAGGCATGAGCGCCTGCCTGGCAAGCGCAGGGTCCTGAGTTTGGTCCCTGACCATTCGCGAGCCCTGTTGGGCAGCACCAAGCACTCCTGCAAGGCCACCCGCTGCTCGCTTTGGCCACCTTCAGGCTTTTCAGTTTTTCTGTTGTGATTGTAAGAAGAGTCCAAAACCCTTCCTCCCTTTCCCCTCTATTGTTCCCTTCCCTTCCCTTCCCTTCCTCTTCCTCTTCCTCTTCCTCTTCCCCTTCCTCTTCCTCTTGCCCCATCTCCTTCCTTCCTTCCTCTTCCTTCCACATAATAACTGTACATATTTCTGGGATACAAGGTCATGTTCCAACTTCTGTATTTATTGCACAACAATCAAATTCAATAATTAGCATATTCGTCACCCTGAAGTTATCTTTTTTTCTTTCTTTTTTTTTTTTTAATGGAACCAGGGATCGAACTCAGGATCTTGCACTTGCCAGGCAGTCAGTCACTAGTGCCCCTGAGCTGTCTCCCCTGCCCCTCTGCTAAGGTTTCTGGACCTCCCCCGAGGGCTTGGTGGGCAGCAGAGGTCTGCGTGCATAGATCCTCTTCCCTAAGAGTGGCTTGTCGCCCCTGAGCAAGCCCTTCATATGCAAGCAGCACAGGCAGGTGCGGTCTCAGGCGCGTAACCCGCCTGTCCAGCCTTGTGTAAGCCGGGTCATTTTAAAGTGGTGAGTACTGCCCAGGGAGGACCAAAAGAGAGGAAGAGGCAAAATTCCTGGTCTGAAACACTCCCTTGCCAGGGCAAATCTGTGTCCTTGGGCTCCCGAGACGGGTGGTGCCAAGGACCTTGCAATGTGATCTGTTTGACACCTGCCTTGCTCCACATCCAGTGAGACAGAAAGAGGATCTGTTGGCAGATCCCGTCAGTGGGGACAGTAGGAGGACTAGGGGGAAGGTAGGAGACAATGAAGGTGGAGGGAAGTCTGCACCTGAGATTTGGTGGGTGGGGAGTGGCGGCCGCCTGTGCTAGGCCAGAAGGGCGGGCTGAGAAGTGGACGTACAGTGCTGGGGCAGGGCGCTGTCTGCCCCGCGTCCCCTGGCTCAGCCCACAGTCTTCGCACCCATCCTTTTCATTTCCCAGATTTCCACCCAGCGCAAGGTCAACATTTACAGCATTCTCCAGGAGATCATCCGGCAGCAGGGGGAGCTGGAGGAGCAGTGCGTGCAGCGGCTGGTCACCGTCGCCTCCAAGGAGATGAGGGAGCTCTCAGAGGTAGCGGAGCCCGGGCCCCATCTGGCCTTGCCTCTGCTCATCCTAGAGCTGGGCCACGGGTGGGCCTGGGCAGGGGGAGCCCGAGGGAGTCGGGAGGATGGAGCTAGCCTGGCCTTAGGGGAGGTTATGAAGGCCAAGCTGGTGGTGGCCTGACTCGTGTCTCTGCAGACGGAGGGCTACGTGAAGGCAGAGGTGGCCAGTGACACCCTGGTGGCCCTGTCCCGAAACCACTTCAGCTTGGTCATGTATGAGCTGCAGCACCACCTCAAGCCCCTCAACCTCTCTGATGAATTTGTGATTGTCACTTTGGCCAAGCTGGCCATTGGCAACGGTAGGGCCCCAAGACCCCACCCCAGCTTCCGCCACTCAGATCGCCCTGGGGCTCTCCTGCGCTCCATCTCATTCTGTTTCTGCCTCAGCCTCCACCCTCCCTTTTCATTTCCGCCTTTTCTTTCTCCTTTTCGTGTCCACGTGGCTCTGCCTGTCTCCACCGCTCCGACTCTGTCTCCGCCTCCCTCCCACTTTTGTCTCCTTAGTTTTCTCGCGTGCGCGCCTGTCCCTCCTCTCCTCTTGCCGCTCTCTACCCGCGTTTTCTGCCTCCCTACCTCCACTTCTCTTTTTATTCCTCCATATGGACCTAGTGATAGACACTGGCTCACAATATGGCCCCTGTCCTCGCCAGGGGCCCTGAGAGCATGGTGGGGAGACCCTCGGGTCTGCAGGGTGCCAGTGAGAGCGTGGCACCAAAGTGGAGATGTGACAGCTGATGCCAGGGCTGGGGCGGGCACTGAGGCCCAGTGAACAGCTGTGAAGCGGGCCTGGTTGGTAAACTGCGTGGGGAGAAAGGTTCAGAGGAAGCAAGAGGCTGGGGTGGTGGGCGCCTTTCCTGAAGCAGGGAATGCTGGGAGAGAGCCAAGGGTCTGTAATACACAGTCTGGTGAGGTGCGATGTTGGGGTGGGGCGACAGTGAGTCTCTGGAAGCAGTCTCAGAGGACGCGGCCTTCCCTGGGCAGTCGCAGATGGCAGTGGTATTGCAGGCCCCTAACACCTGGGGAGGGAAGTAGAGGAGATGGCCTGGGGGCCCACAGCCCAGCCTGGGGCCCAGCTTGGAGGAGGAGGAGGAGGAGGAGGAGGAGGAGGAGGAGGAGGAAGAGGAGGAGGAGGAGGCTGGGTGGTGTACTGAGGCCAGAGGAAGAGGACAGGTGCTCTTCGCTTGCATGGGGCTGTGGTCCGACAGTCCTAAGGGGCTGGGAGTGTCGTGTTTAAAATACATTGAATCCCTTGCACCTTCCTTCGCAGGGTACTGCGGGCCCCTGGACGTTGCCCTCAGCCGTGGTCAGGGTCAGGGGAGCTGTGGTTCTGCCCCGCACCACCACAGTGTCTGACACACATCACTGGCCCAGGAGGAGAATACAGACTCAAGCTTGGAGACTTTGGTCTCCAATGACTCCAGCCTGCTCTGATTGCAGTGGCGTAGCCAGCCAGACGCCACAAGCCAGGGTGCCCCACCACTGAGGCAGGGCAGGGTGTCCGCTGTGTGCTGCCCTGCCAAGGGCTCCAGCAAGGTGAAGCTGGAGAAAGGGGACCATAGATGAACCTCTCTGCATGCCAGAGTATAGGCTGGGCTGGAAGAGAAAGAGAAAAAGGGGTGCGGCTAGGGGACCCAGGCCTCAGGTGCCTGGAGAGAGGGACCCAGCCAGGCAGGCGGAGAGTTTATTATATGATCCAAATCTATGTTGTTTCACGGTAGTTGAGTCTGAAGAAGACGGGGTCATCTGTTAACGAAACTGTGTGCCTGGCTTGCAGGAGGATGGCCGCCGGTGGGGGCAGAGTCTTTCCCCATTTCTCTTCCCTCCATCTCCACTTCCAGCTGCTCACAGCTGGCCAGCTCTCTTCCGCTGCTGGTCTGAGGCCTTCTCTCTTCACTTCCTGCCTGCCCCTTCCTAGGGCTGTGTCTCCCTCTTCCCCGCCCTTCCTCTGCAGGCCCCTCTGGCCTTCCTCTTCCCTCCCCATCCTGTCCCCCTGTCCACTTCCGGTTTATGCTTCTCAGCCATGCCTGACTCCTGCACGGCTTCCTGTGACCCTAGCCAGGGACAGCACTCCCAGCTCTGGGCCATCAGTGGTCTGGAGCTGGTGGCTTGTCCTCTCTGGCTCTCCTGGCTCACCTGCCTCGGCCCTGAAGGTGTCCTGTTACTTTTTCTCCCCGCCAACAGTATTTGAATTCATGCCCTACATGGGCATTACCCTGGCCACAATCTGCACCATGCTGAGGCTTGCTGAGGAAGCCAGCACACGCCAGGTCATCTGTGGTGGTGCGTGACCCCCTGGGGCTGCAGGTCTGACCTGACCAGGGTACTGGAGGAGGAGGTGGGGGGAGCACTGCAAGTCCACGTGGCTTCCTCTGTGGCCAAGCATTTCAGGAGACCAGAGAAGGGGGTGGACATTTATAAGGGAGGAAAATGAGGACAGATGTCTCCCTTTGCCCTGACCAAGTCCCTGATGCTATCTAAGTTTGATGAACTCGCCCCAAGACTTAATTACTTCACTTTTTTTTTTTTTTTTTCCAATCCTCTGGCTTGAACCCAGGGTCTTTGCACTGAACTGCACATACCCCCAGTCCTTTTCTATTTCTATTTATTTTGACATGGGATCTGACTGAGTTGCTGAATTGCCCGCGCTGGGCCCTCAGAGTGCTGAGGGTACAGGCGTTGCCCCCACGCCCTGCGTGACTTAACATCTTTGTGAGCTGAGAAATCCTGGTGCCCAGGAACATGGGTCAAGCGCATGTGCTGCCTTGTGTGCTGGAGTCCCCTGGGTGTAGGCCCTGCCTCTGACCCTGTGTCCTGCAGGGTACACCTGTGAGCTCCCTTTTCAACTCAGTCAAGGTGCACCAGGGCCACGCGGGTGGAGAGCAGAGAGTGCGCAGTGTTCGGGTCCTTCTGGCTTCAGGCCCCACCTGCCTCCCCTGCCCCGTAGCCATAGAGACCTTCTGTGAGGCAGTGCAGTTTTACCTGCGGCACCTGGAGGACAGCACGTACCCTGTGATGACCGAGGAGCAGTTTGCTGTGAAGTTGTTCCCTGTGTACCACTACTTTGTGACTGTGTGGCTGAGACATCCCAGCACCGAGGTGAGACACACCCTCTTAGGAGCTCCTGGGGCTACGGGGCTGGAGATTCGCCGGGACCTCGGGGAGCACAGGCCTGAGGGTGGCACCCAGGACCCACAGGACTTGACTTATGAGCCAGTCTGATACAGCCAGGAAAACAAGGTACAGGTTACGGACAGGTGAGCTTGGGGCAGCTGGCATCGGGGGCCCGTCCGATACCAGCTCTCCATGTAGGACTAGTTTACAAATGAGAAAACACAGGCATGAGGAGGCGCCTGGCTTGGAGGTGGGACCCAACCCATCGCGCCATCTCCAGACCCAGGAGGAAGTCTGACCCCACCTCCACAGCTCGGTCTGTGACATGTCCTTGGATTCTGCGCATGTAGCTGAGGTCCCTGATGCAGCTCAGGGTGCTGTGGCCCCATTTCCTGTGTCAGGTGAAGGTGCGGGTCATCAAGGCCCTGAAGCCCATGCTGAGCCTGCTGCTGCCCAACGATGACCTGCGGGAGCAGGTGTACGATTACGTGCCCCTGCTGCTGGCCCAGTACCAGGACAGCCTGGAGCCGCTCTTCATCACGCAGGTGAGCGGGGCTGCCACATCGTGGCAGGAGGCTCCAGAGATCTGGGGTGTCTGCTAATGGGGAAGGCAGAGATACAGCAGCCCCAACACCCACCCCCACATTTGGGACTCACAGAATTTATGGGAGAACTCTGTCATGCCTGGAAAAGGGGTCTTTGAATAAAATCTATGGCTGCTGTAACCAAGACCGCAGGGTCTCAAGGTCCTTGACTAGTTTCATCTATGCAGACCCTAATTCTAAATCAGGTCACATTCTGAATTCAGGTCGACGTGGGCCAGGAGGACACAAGTACCTCAGGCTGTGTGTAGTTCCAACAGGATGTGTGGCCTGTTGTACACTGTAAAGCGGTCACTCTCCCTCAAGCAAGGGTATAAAAGCAAGGAGCGGATGGAACAGACTGAGGGAACTACCTGTAGATTCTGCTTAAAAAGTAGGATTCGTGTCCAAGTACATCCCAGGAGAGAGGGGTGGGAAAGGTCCTGGAGGTCTCATGCTCAGTGAGCCAGCGCAGCCCCTCCTGAGGGTCATGGAGCCTGGCACTCACTCGGGCCTGGTGGGATTCAGGGTCAGGTCAGCAGGTCTGGGAAGGCCAAGGGTTACAGGCACCCTGAGGTTGCAAGGCCCTGGTGCTTGACCCTGAGCTGGCTGGAGGTCCCTTGCAACCAGGAGTGCATCCCTTGCAGGTCTTGAGACAGATTCTGGAAGCATCGGTCGCCACCAACACCCCTGTCCCTGCAATGCAGCTCCATCCCATTTTCATGGAACTGCACTCCCAGGTGGGGCCAGGGAGCGCGGCTGTGGAGAGTACGGGCAGGGCGGGCTGCAGGAGGGGGCCTGGCCTCTAGCTCCCTGGCGTGCCTCCTGCCCCCTCTGGGATGCAGACATGGCCCGGGCTGTCCCTGCGCCCCTGGCCCCCTCGTGGCCTTCCCCTGCCTCCTCACCTCTCCCCGCACAGGTGTGTAGCAAAGGCCCAGTTCTGTACCAGTACAACAACCAGAACCTGGTAGAGACTGTGCGGTGTTTTGTGGCCCTGGGTGAGGGTCTGAGGGTCAGTGGGGTGAGCCCTGCCTGCCTCCAGCTCCACCAGGAGCCCCCGCAGGCTGACCGTAGCATTCCTTCCCTATAGCTCGCTCCTATCCCAAGGAGCTGATGAGGTTCTTCCTGAGCCAGACTGAGACCGGCAAGGAGGCCACCTGTGTGGCCACCCTGTCCCTGATCAAGGCTGTGGTGAGCGCGGATGGTGAGAGCAAGAGTGGCTGGGAGGGGTGGACAAGGGTAGCTCCCTTTTGCCACTGCCACAGCCCTTTCCCCTTGGTTCATGAGCACCGCTGGGCAGGCCAAGGGAGCAAGGTCTCTGGGCTCTTTCATATTTCCTAACCTTGAGCCTGGCTAGCAGGGTGGCCCACTCCTACCTCATCTTGCTGCATTTGATATGCAAACTCTTAACCTGGAACCTGCTGCTAAACTCTAAAGGGAAAGAAAAGCCAGGTTGAAGGCCTGCTAGCCATGTGGGCAGAACCCTGGAGTCCCGCAGACTGGATGCCTACCCTCAGTCTTTGCCTCTAACCCCAAGTGCAAACTCCAAACCTGGCCTTGGTACCAACAGAGGCTACCTGTCTGGCTGAGGCCCTAGCTCAGGTACCAGTGGGAACCCAGACAAGGCGCCCTCTGGTGGTAGCTTGCAGCTCTCGTCTGTGCCAGCAGGCTGAGGGCATTTGCCCTGAAGCCAGGTAGGTGACGCTCAAAAGTAAGAACCAAAACTCTCTGGAAAAGAACCACAGCCATCTTCAGCCACAGCAAGGTCCTGAGCTCACCCAACAGTGAGAACGGCTGAGTTCATGTCGGGAAAGCCAGGGCGACAAGCTCCTCCAGGAGAATCGGCAGCCCCAGCGGTCCCTCGCCAGGGCTCCTTCTGCCTGTGCTGTTGGCAGCCATCCTCAGGGGCCCCTTCACACCCAGCACCACACTGATTCACTTCAGTCAGGCATTGCAAGTTGACCACCAGCTGCCAATCCACTCCAGATGGTGCTACGATGCTACATGCTCAATTAAGTCGGGGCCGAACTTCGGACTCAATGTTCTGACATTTTTGTCAGTTGTGAAAAGGAGGTAGCTGCCCAGAGATGGCTGGGCAAGGCCTTAGGAACAGCCTAGATGCTTTCTGCAGGGAATTGTGGGATAAATGATAGCAGAACGCAGCATGAATGCTATGTAAGCATCAGGAAGGGCCTCGTCCATCTCCACTTTCTCGTGGAAAAGCTGCTCTCTCCCTGTTAAGTAGAATACCACAGTGTGGAACTGTTTACGGACCTCAGTGATGTGGAGAAAACCTAGGTTCGCATAGGCATGAACTGTCTAAGAGGGGCACTCCTAATCTATTATAAGTAATTGTCTTTCATTTTTATTTTGCAGTTATAATCAGAAATTTTCCATCTCAGATAAAATCTCAGACTCCCTTCTCCCTTCAGGCATGATGACCCGCTGCTGCCCCGCTGCTGTCCTCATTTCTTTTTTTTTTTTTTTGGTGGCACTATGGCTAGAACCGAGGCCCTTCACACCGAGCTATAGCCCCAGCCCTTCATTTTGAGTCAAGGTCTTACTCAGTCGCTGAGGTGCCCGAGTGGGGCTTGGGTTTGCCAGTGCCCCTGCGTCAGCCTCCACCCTGTGGGAGCACGGGCTCTTGCCTGCCCTGGCCCTGACTCTGTGACACCTGATCACAACCTTAACCTGACCCATGTGTCCCCCCGTCTCCATACTTGTCTTCATGCCTTCTCAACGCTGGCCTAAATACCAAACACCTCAAGTGAAAATAGGAAAGGTTTATTTTGGCTCCCGGCCTGTGGCGGTTTCAGTCTGCAGTTGCCTGGCTCTGAGGCAGCATTGCATGGCAGAGGGACCTCACAGGGAAGAAGCAGCTCGTGGCAGGGCAGGCAGGAAGCAGCTGCGGCCTCCCTTTCCCTTTATTTTCTGCCTAAGCTACCAAACTGTTGGATGGTACCTCCCACAGTCAGGGTGTGAATCTCTTCAGGCTACATCGGCGGCTGCCAATGCAGTCAGTGGGCAGAGCCAGTTATCACACCCCTGGATCCCATCTTCACCTACTCTAGGTCCAGCCCCCTCTGGAAACCCCCACCTATGAGTGCACGAGGTTCCAGTGGGGTCTAGATTACAGCCATAGCAGTACCGGATGTCTCCTGGACTTTCAGGGTGCTCCCACCCCCCAGCGCTCTTCCTCCACCCCTGGCCCTGCAGCGTGCCAGCCTCACTTGTTCAGGCTCCCGGTAGCTTGGTGGGGGAGGCACCTGGGCCGTTCATAGGGCGCAGATGCGGAAGCAGAGGCACAGGTGGGCTTTCGATTCATGTGAGGCCCCATGGCTGGGGTGTTAGATTCAAACCAGCCTGCCTGGCGGTAGGCCGCTGCTCTTGAGAGCTGAACTTGCAGACTGGTGTGCCCTGGCTGCAGGGACCTTGTTCAGGGTTCTGGGGGAGAGCAGTGGGATCAAATGAGGCCTTCCCTAGGGGCAGCCAGGGGACAAGGTGTAAAGCAGTGTCTACTCCTCGCCCAGGCCCTAGGGAAGGCACTGTTGCTGTGGAGATTGGAAAGAGAGGTTGTGCCTGGGGGACTCCAAAGCAGGTCATAGGAAAGCAGCCCTGAGTGTTGAATTTGTTGGAGGGGCCTGTATGTGATGTGACAGGGCGGAGCCACCTGATGTCTCCGAGTCACCTCCTTCTGGCCCACCTTCCTTTTCCAGAGCCTCCAATGAATATCAGGACCATTGGCCTGGCCATCCGGGTGGTCAAGAACGCCCTCTCTGATCCCCGTGCCAAGGTACCAGGGCAGAGACCTATGGGGTGTGATGGGCGGCTCTGGAGGCGGCGGCATGTGACGGGCACCTGGCTTTCCTCAGAGCCCGCTGTGGTTCTGCTTGGGACCCTCTTCCTTTCAAAGACCTAGAGTTCACTAGACCTGAGCCTCAGGCTCCAGTCTTGTTGGAGAAGAGGCCAGGAAGCTGGCCAGGCCCCACTGCACGGCCATTTGCTTGCTTTGCAGGCTGAAGCTAGGCCCTTAGCATGGTGCCCTTCCCCGCCCTTGTGGAGTTTTGTTTGGAGATACAATCCCCCTACCTTCCTAAGCTGCCCAAGCTGGGCTCAAACTCGGCTTCCTCCTGCTTTAGCTTCCCAGAACGCTACAATGGCAGGCAGGCCCCACTGTGCCTGGCTGGTGCAGGGCTTTTCGCTGCATGTGACAAAAGTGACAGAGGGACACAGGCTCCAGGGTAGCCCCAGCCAGAATGTAGTCCAGCTCGGGGTCTGGCTGAAGTGCAGGAAGGGGCTTGGGGGGGCTGAGGAATTTGGGGAAGAAGCGGGGTGCTAGGGCAGGAGCCTGGGACAGCGTGGCTGAGCACAGAGCGACAGCTGGCCTCGCACCTCCCACACCTGCGTCCCACTGTAGAAAGTGGGTGAAGGGTGGCTTTTCCCACCAGGGCCCTCAGGAGGGGGCAGCACATGACAGAAGAGATGCAAGGGGCTTGCAGGGCTCTGAGAGAGCCAGCCGAGGCTCATGCAGGGCGTGCTACTGAGAGGGACCCCAGAGGGGGTGAGGAGAGACGACAGAGGGACCACGAGCAGCCAGCTGGCCCTGGGCACTTTCCCAGCCTAGTGCACCCCCTTGCTAGGTGTCTCGTGTCACTGGTGTGGGCTAGGCACAGAGTCCCTTGCCCACAGCCCGGTCCCCTCAGGTGAGAGTGGCTATTCTCCGCATCATTGGCCAGTTGGCTCAGTCCGGCTACCAGGACAGGATCAAAGGCTGGGGACTGAAGTACCTGTCTGTGCAGCTGACCCTGTCCACCAACAGACTGGTGAGTGACCCCACGGCACCCCATGGGGCAGCCGCTCTTTAAGAACAGTCCCCAAGGAGCTGAGCCAAGAGTGCTTACCAGTGTACCTGTGCAGGGTGACTCCAAAATTCTGCAAGCACCTGCCTTTTTTAAAATGTGCTACAGCAAAACCCATTGCCACGAATCCCCATCAGAACCCTTCCCCTCGCTCTCCCCAAGCTTGCTCCAGCGTGCTGGCAGCTTTCTGCAGCAGTTGTGGAAGTCTTGCCACAGGTAGAAATACGGACCCTTCACAGGCATCTTAACTTTGCAGAGCAACCTCAAGGCGTAGCGTGGCAGAGCTGGTGACGAAGGAGGACCAGGCATGCCGTGGTCTTGTCACAAAGCCGGCCTGCTGTTGGCTGGCCCTCGGCAGCGGCATTTACTTTTTTTTTTTTTTTAATAATGTAAAGAAGACGACGTCTGGAACTGCCTCAGGGAGTGACAGGAACAGTGGTGGGGCTGCATTCCAAGAGCCAGCGCGCATTTTAAGGGGAATTGACTGTCAGTGTGTCTTACTGTCACAAATGTTTCTTCATTTAAACATTCACCCTATTTGTTGATCACGCCTCCTGTGTCAGGCCCATGTCGCCATTTGTGCCATAAGTACAGAGACACTGGGAGCTGCAGGACAGGCTAAGCGCAGGCTCCCTGGGGTGGGGTGGGGACCATCCGTGACACTGTGGCAGTCCCCTGCCAGCCTACCAGCAGGGCTCCCTGGGTTCTCCTTCCAGGAAAATCGGGAAAACTTTTATCAGAAGGACTTGGAGGAGAAGACGGTTCACAAAGTCACCATGGACACTGTGAGGATCATAACATCTTCGGTCCGCAGCATGGCCAATGTGAGTGGGTCTGTCCCCAATCTGTGGGCCACACAGCAGAGCCGATGGATCGCGTCCACGCCCTGGAAGTTGGGAGGGGCGCCGAGCATGCGCGGAACTCTGCCCTTCGCTGTCCTTCCTTCTCACCACGTGGGTGTCAGGGAGGACCCCTCTGCCGGGCTGAGCTCGGGCGCTTCAAAACTCAGTTCTGAGGCCAGGTCCTGGCGAGACTTGTCCTCCTGCTCTGCACTCCCAGGTGCTAGGGGCGTGCCTGGCACACTGCACACAGCAGGCCTCGGTGTGTTTCACTTGGCTTAGAGAGCCCTGTTATAATGTGCCTGTTATTTTAAGGACCTTTCAGTTCAGCTGTGCATGCGTGTGTGAATACGTGTGTGTGCACACGCACGCATGCACGTGCGCGAGTGTATTTAAGAAAACTCTACAAACATTCAGCAAGTTCCTCCTGTGGTATGAAATGTGTGAAGATGTGCTGCAGGGACTCACGGTGCCCCCACGGGGCTCACAGGCAATGGGAGAAACGAATGTATGGACTTTAAACTACAGTGAAATATGACAGAGAGGGGGCTGACGAGATCGCTCAGCAGACTAAGCGCCTGCTTAGGCAAGTGCAGGGACCGGGCACCATATGACACAGCGGCCCTGCCCCCGGGTGTGCTGAGCTGCCTGTAATCGCAGTGCTTGGGAGGCTGAAAACAGAAGGATCACTACAAGGCTGAACTGCACAGTGGGACCCTGTATCAAATGAGAGAGAGAGAGAGAGAGAGAGAGAGAGAGACAGAGAGACAGAGAGACAGACAGAGAGACAGAGAGAGAGAGAGAGAGAGAGAGAGAGAGAGAGGAGGACAAATGGGCTGTGGTAGCACTAAAGAATGAGTGGCGAGGCACCAAGCCAGGCTGCAGGCTGGATACTTCCTGTCCGGTGGCAGCTGACCTTAACTGCGGCAGTAATAATGGCAGCTGCAGTCTCAGAGGGCGCGTGCATAGCAGGTTCTGTGACGGTTGAGCCATGGGCCATCTCTTGTCACTGGGAGGGAGGTTCTCCTGTTTCATCGCCCCGATTTTGTGGAGGAAGAAAGCAGGGCTCAGAGGAACTCTGCAGCTTGCTCGGAGGCTCACAGCTGGTAGACATTCGAGCTGGGACTGAAGCACCGTTCCTAACTCACCGTGCTGCTTCCCGGCGGCACCCAGGACCGTGAGATACTCACGGCGGGGTAGAAGGATACCTGCAGGGGCTGGCAATGTCAGTCTCTCCTCCAGGAAGAGTGGAGGCGGTGGCAGAGTCCCAGCTAGAGACAGCACAGAGAACCTGGGTCAGCAGGAAGGCACATCTCGTTGGCTACTTCTTGTGAAATCGGCTGGCACCACCACGGGGCTGCCCAGCGTGAAGTGCACAGGAGGCTGGGCCAGCAGACTGAGGCCAGGCAGGGGTGGGGGCTGCCATCTTGGGGGAGAATCTCTTCTTCCTCAGGAAACCTCAGCTTTCTGCTTTTAGAAGGTCCTGACCTGTCTGGCTGAGGCCTACCTGTGTTAGCAAGGGTGATGTCTTTGGAGGTCAAGGGCTTTCATCACAGCTGTGTGACATAACACTACTCTGTTAGTGTTTGCACACCTGGGCAGTTACACTCTTTTTTTTTTTGTCTTTTTGAGACAGGGTCTCGCTATGCAGTTCAGGCTGGCCGTGAGCTCGCTTTTGTAGCCCAGGCTGGTCTCGAACTCACACCGATCCTCCTGCCTCAGCCTCCCGAGTGCTGGGATTACAGGCGTGCGCCACTCTTGACGTACGCAGCTGACCAACAGAGCCAGCAAGCACAGCCAGGGCATCTGCCTGACGCTCAGCTCTGGGGGGCTGGGGGTGAGGGGGGGGCCCTGTGGGAGGTGGGTGTGGGGCTGGGAAGCAGCGAGGGGATGGGTTTGGGCCAGTGCATGGGAGGCCCGACTGGGCAGAGGTCACCTGGATGCCCCTGACTGATGTCAGCAGGTTAGAGCCAGGCTGAGCCTTTCAGTGGGTCTGGGACAACTCCAGGCAAGCCTGGGACACACACTTGGGTGGAGCCTGCCCAGCCTGCACCCAAGGGCCACTTGGGGTGGACCCGAGCTGCCCTGCGTTCACCCTGGGCCCCTTCCTCAGGAGTTCTGGATGAGGCTGCTGAGCTACATCATGGAGACAGACTGCACGGAGGCCCTGACCCCCATCTGTGTCAGCCTCACGAACCTGGCAACATGCCAACCCCAGAGCAGTGACCAGGAGGCCGATGTGGCCAGCAAGGGCAAGCATGGTGGGCAGCAACCCTGTGCCAGCCGGTCGGGTGGGACAAGTGGGCTGGCTCCGCAACCTTCTATAGACCCACCACCAAACGTCCCCATCTCCAGCAAGAATTCAGAATGTCCTGTATCTGAGGCTGTGCTGCGTCCGGCAGGCGTGCCCCTGGTGTCTTACTCCTCATGTACCCTTTTCCCCAGCCCCACATCTGGGCCCCAAGCCCTCGCTGGGCCTCCTACCACCCAGCCTTTCTGCAGTTCCAGCCTCTCAGAGCCAACTTAGCGGAACTGTAGTCACCCCACTCCGGTTCCCTTGGCCTACCTAAGGAAGGCCCTGGCAACACCAATTTCACAAAAACCTGGCTCTGCACACTGCTGCCCACTGCTGCTGTCCCTCCCACTTCCTGTCCCAAGGGGCTGCTGTCATGGGCCAGCGGCTTTGCAGGCAAGGCTGTGGCCTGTGAGCGGCGAGCAGGGGAAGACTTCCAGAACCAGGGATGGCGAGGGACAGAGGCTGTTCTCTGGCTTGGATCTGAGCAAGCCTATGTGGCCCCTGAGTTCTCCCTCATGGCCTCCTCACCCCTGAGTCCGAGGCTGAGTCTACTGTCCCCATACCAGTGACCTCCAAGAGGGCTCTGAGCAGAAGGTTTGCTTTGTGCAGGTCTGGCTTCCTAGTGCTGATGGAGGGGCAGGAGAGGGCAGGAGGAGGCTCATTCCTGTTGGCTTAGCAGAGACCAAGGCTCACAGTAGGAAGCCGACACTTTCCCGGCACATCTTGCCATCCCTACAAAGTGGGCATTGGCGCCAGTACCTTCTGAGCCCCGCCCATGAGCGCAGTTCTCCCCACGTCCTCGGCTAAGCCAATGATAATAATGTTCCATATGGGAAAATCTCTTGGACCAATTCAGTCTCCCATCTGGGGACAATGGGACCACAGCAGGGAAGCGTCTTTCAGGGTAAAGTACCCCAGGGGCACAATGTGGCATGTCCTGGGCTGGACAAGCAGCCTCAGGAGGCTTGTGTCTTCCTCCTCAGTGGACCTGCCTGCCCCTCAGAAGCTGCTGGCTCGTCTCCTGGTGAGTTGCCAGCCTGCGTGTGCCCCACCCTGGTGAGACCCTGCCCTGCCTCTGCCCTGAGCTCCTCATGCCCAGCATGATCAAGAGAAAAATCTGGGCCGGCTCCCAGGTTCCTCCGCCCCAGTCATCCCAGGGCACCGCAGGGTCCTGGCTGCCCTGGAGCAGGTTGTGTCCCACGGCCATGCGTCCGTGCTCTGCTAGGCTCGGGGCAGAGCCGGCCTCAAACCCCCGCCCCCTTCTTGCAGCATCTTCTTGACCTTGGGGCTCCCCAGGCTCTGAAAACTACTCACCTTGTCCAGCGGCCCCCTTTACAGCGAGGGTGGGGACAGGAAATGGGGTGCCCAGCCTCTGCTCCACTGGTGTCCCGGCATCTTCCAGGTGCTGATGTCGTCACCCTACAAAGGGGAAGGCCGTGGGGTGGCCATGCTCAACCTCCTGAGGACGCTGAGCCATAGCATTGTGCCCACCTTGGCTGGCACGTGGCAGCAGGAGATCCCTCTGCTGGTGCAGTACCTGGAAGGTGAGGTGCCCCCTCCTTGGGTGCGTCGGAGCAGTGGTCACGGCGCGAGCAGGAGCGCAGGCCCTTGGAGCGCCTGCAGAGTCTACTTGGGTCCTGGGACTTGGCCGAGCAGCCTGGGAGGTGGGGAGGGAAATGCTGCGGTGATGAGCTTATCCGTGGAGGTCCCTGGGCCCCAGGCTGAGGAGACTTACCCCAAGGGCAGCAGCAGAGGAGAGCAGCCCGTGAGACCTGTGTGCACCCCTGCAGAACACACCGAGTTCACGTGGAATCAGAAGGCCTGGGAGGACAAGCTCATCCAGGTGCCTGGCTTTCGGAGGCCTGAGCAGGGGCGGGGAGAGAATTAATGGGAAGGGGTTTGGTTGGATTGCCAGGTGGGGAGTTTAGGGTTCCCTGATGGATGTGGGGTCCTGTCAGAGACTTGGCAGGTGTCACGTGCACGGCTGTGTCTATCAGCGGGGCAGGACTGAAAGAGCCAAACACTTGGAAGAGCAGGGCAGAGGCAACTCTCTCACCAGGCCTGGGCCCACGATGCACAGAGCTTCAGCACTAGACCAGGCAATAGGAGCAAATGATGTAGAGATTTGTGGATGCGTGCTCAGAAAGGGGAAGACACTCCTCAGGCTCAGGACACTCCCAGAGCCCAGCTGAGGACAGTGCTGGTGGCCCCAGGCCTTGCTGCCCAATGTCTTACCTCTCCAGTTCCTGAGAAACTCCCTCAAGATGACCAGGGGGACCCGCTGGAGCCTGCGCCTGAGCAAAGAGCTGAAAAACCTGATTCAGAGTTTCGGGAGCCCCTCCTTGGAAAAGGTTCGTTCCCATGGGGCCAGGGCACTTTAGATGGGGGAGGATGCCAGGGAGGGTAGCACAGGGGAGCTCACAGCACATGTGTGAGACCTTGTGGGCCTGTAGCTGTCCGTAGGACCCTGGAAGGAGAGGTGGGTGGTCTAGCCCAGTGATAGGTAGTATTACTTATCCTGCAGATTTGGCTCATGCTCTCATATGTATTTTTCCTTATAGAAAGTTTTGGTTTTGATTCTATGTAAAGATTGCTCAAAGAAATCAGAGAAAGTCTCAATAAATGAGAAGTATTCCATGTTTATGGATTAGAAGTTAATATAGCTGAGATGGTGATGCTCCCTCCAAATCTGGTTGCGATGCAACCTTGCCTCCACTGTAGTCCCAGCTGACATTTTTTCCTCCTGGGGATTGGCAAGGTGATCCTAAAATTAATTATAGAAGTGCAAGGGGCCCAGAATACACAACACAGTTAGAAAACAGAACAAAGTTGAAAGGCTCAAATTTTCCCCATTTTAAGATGTTTTATACAAATGCAGTGAACAAGACGGCGAGGTATTGGGGTGCGGACAGATATGTAGACTGGTGGAACAGACTTTGTCTCTGTTGCTTGGCTCTCATTGCTGGGACAAAATATCCCACACCCAAAATTAAGGAAGGAAAGGTTTGTTTAGCTCACAGTTAGTGGAGGTTTTGGTCCATACTTGGCTGGCTCCAAGGCAGAGGGCACAGGACAGAGGGCAGCAGTCCAGAAGTGGAAGACAGCAAAGAGCAAAAGGAGGAGCAGCAGCCGTACCAGCTAGCAAGTCTCTCCCCTCCTCACATCGCGTGCAGATTGTCCGCACCAGGGCAGGGGTAGCACCCACACCCATACTCTTAGCTTTGGCTCATGCATTAACCATCAACTTTAGAAGCCATCCCATGACTGCATGAGACTTTGAGTGGGTGCGGCACCTAGACACAAACCATAACAGACTTGAAAAATGAGAAACAAACTCTTGCATTATAATCACTAATTTTCAATATGGATTCTAAGATAACTCCAAGACAGAAGGAAAAACCTTTTCAACAAATGGTCTGGGGGCTGGGGAGATAGCTCTGTGGCACAAGTGCCTGCTTGGCAAGTGCAAAGTCATGAGTTTGAACCCTGGTCCCGCAAAACAAAACAAAACAGAAGTCTGGACAGTGATACCCACACGCAAGAGAATGAAATCAGAGCCTTACTCACAGCATATACAGAAGGACAGTAGACCGAAATAGAAAAGCTGAAAGTATGAAATTTTAGAAGAGGGATGGCAAGATTGCTCGGCAGCCTAGGAGCCTGCCCTGCCAGTGAATGCACCTGAGTTTGATCCCCAAGACCACCTACAGTGCCAACTCTGGAACCCAGGGTGCATAGTGCCAGCCACTGAAACCCAGCATGGTGGTGCATGCCTGTAATCCCAGAGCTGGGGAGGCTGAGACAGGAGGATCATCTGAGCTATGTAGGCAGATCCTGTTTCAAATAAATAAATAAGTTCTAAAATAATGGAGCTGGGGAGATAGCTCCGAGGCACAAGTGCCTGCTGGGCAAGTGCAAGGTCGTGAGTTTGAACCTCGGTCCCACAAAAACAAACAAACAAACAAACAAAAAAGTTCTAAAATAATTAAAAAGTTAAAAAATTATAAATAATTAAAAATAAAACCACATGCAATGAAATTTCACTTCACAGCCACAGGAGAGCTATAATGAAAAGACAGGTGAGATAAAACATTGCCAAGGATGTTTGGAACCTTTATACATTGCCTGTGGGAATGGATATGGGGAATAGCTTGGTATTTTCTCAGAACATTAAATATATAGCTAAGATGTGATCTAGTGATTTTATTCCTGACTATACATTCCCAGGAAAAAAGAAAACCAATGCCCACAAAAAACAAACAAGCTGGAACATAAGTGGTACAGTAGTGGTGTTGGTCACAGCAGCCAACACAGGAAAGCAACGCCAATGTCCACCTGTGGATAAATGGATCCGTGAGAATGCCCAGCCATAAGAAAAATGCAGCACCAATGCCTGCAGCAGCTTAGAGGAACCGTGAAAGCATTATGTGCTGCGAGAAAGAAACCGGATGCTGGCGAAGACAGAGCACCGTGTATTACACCTTTCTATTTGTAGAAAATGTCCACCATGGACAAATGCACAGAGACAGATTAGACTGGTGACCGTCAGGGGCAGGGGAAATAAGGAGTCACCGCAGGCGGGTGCAGAGTGCTTTTGGGAGTGGATGAACGTGTTCTAAAACTCAGCTGCACAACTCTGAACACACCACTGAATTTTTATATTTTAGCTGCATGAGTTTTGTCGCATATGAACTGTCATGGTTGTGTTCAGATGTCCCCCAAACCTTATGTGCTCATAGGACTTCTTCAGAGATGGGTGAACCTAGAGTGTGTGACCGATTTGTATTGCAAGTCTGGGACTAAGGATGCTGGGGAGAAGGGCGAGTGATTGCTCAATCTGTCCACTGATCGGACTGGCACCACCCTAACCCAGCTGTCTGGATAAAATGAAAGGGGCGGAGAGAGGCTTGCCTCCCCACTCTGCATTTGGTGCTGCTGTCTTATGCCACCACGAGGTGTTGTCCCTCTGCCACGTGCCACCTCATTTTGAAGCCAGCTGATTATGGACTGAAACCTCCATAAACTGTGAGCTAAACAAACCTTTCCTCCTTTAGCCTCAGGCATTGGGCTTTTTGTCCCACCAATGAGAGAAAAGTAACTAAAACATGAACTACGTCTCAAAAGATTTTTTTAAATGTTTTTATAGGAGTTAACAAAAAATTGCATTTGTACATACATCTCACCGTTGCATATGTAAAGTAGCAAACAGCAAAGAATCTCACAGACAACGTGTGCTCTGGGACACTGGATTAGTGGGTATAAGCTGCTGTCAGATGTCAATTTAAGTACTGTTTGAAAGAAGTCTGTATAGCATCTGAAATCAGTGCATACAATTCAGTCTCCTTGCAGTAGCTCTTCTGCCATGCTGGTGCCCTGCAGGTGGGGCCAGGCGCTGACAGCAGGCTCCAGACTGTCTTTTCCCATGACAGGTGTGCCAAACTCATTACCTTTGCTCTAAGCGAATAATAAATGTCAAAGGGCTGTCTTTAAAGTCACAACAGAGTGACACAGTGTGGTGACGTGAAAGAAGTACAAGGAACCGAAGTGAGGAACAGAACACTACCAAGAGGGCCAGGGAAACGGAGCGAAAACCCCAAAACCTGTCAGGTTCTTCTTTTTTGTTAAAATTAATTTATGCATCTATTTGGTACAAGATCTTGCTATGCAGCTCCAACTCATAGTGATCCTCCTGTCTCAGCCTCTCCAGCGCTGGGATTACAGATGTGCGCTACCACACCCAGTGATGGTGGCGGGCATGGTGTGGGACTTGCGCAGCATGTGGTCTCAGAGATGGACCCCAGCCCTTATGCTTGCCAGTCAGGTGCTTAGACTGCCAAGCTATCTCCCCAGGGCTGCCAGGGCTTCTTGCTCATGGACAGAAAGGTTCAGCATAGTGAAGCCCATTTTCGCCACATGTATCTAGGACACAGTTTATTCCAGGCAAATCCCTTCAAGGAGAGTTTGTGGAAGTGTGACAGCTTTATGGGATTTGACAGTATTCCCACCTTCATCTGAGACTGAGAAAATGGGATTAGTTAAGAGCATATGGAAGAGTAAGTTGACGAAACAGATTTGTCTTCCCAGAGCAGAGCAAAGACGTTGGTGTAGAAAACAAACCCATGAAAAAACATGAAGAATATACTGATGAATCGTGGTATAGTCTCGGTATGGGATTAGCTTTCACATGCATGAGAAGAGACGAAGAAAACCAAAGGAAAGAGGCGAACTTTACCAGGACTAATACCGATGGTGTGATGAAAACAAATTGCGTGAAATGAAGTCAAAAAACAGACAAAGGGGCGGGGGAGGTAGCTCCGTGGCACAAGTGCCTGCCTGGCAAGTGCAAGGTCGTGAGTTTGAACCCCGGTCCCTGCAAAAAAACAAACAAATGAAAAACAAACAAGACAATGGCCATACCCAGTTAAGAGCTTTGATAAACACTTGTTAAAAATACAAGCCTTGGGGCTAGGCAGATAGCTCAGTAGAATAAGTGCTCGCCTGGCAAGCACAAAGGCCTGAGTTCAATCCCTGGTTCCTCGGAAAAAAAAAAAAAAAAAAAAAAAAAAATATATATATATATATATATATATATACAAGCCTCTAACGATGACTGCTCAATTTAAATCCTGTTTCCACCTCCTGCTTGTGCACTCGCTGCTAGCATTATTTTGGGATTAAATTTGAGACCATGTATTATCGAACGTTTCCAAATATACAAACAGAAGTCTTATGCGTAACTTGAGGAGGTAGTCAGAAATTTAAAGAATTAAAATAGCTCACAAGAATGTGGAAAGATGACCAACATGACTAATAGTCAAGGTAATAGATCAACATGAGAATGTGCCACTTCTCACCAGCAGTGGCCTGTCAGGGACTGTGCAAGAAACCGATGCCCCTGGGCTTGGTGGGCAAGCACGAGGGTCCAACTTTATAGGCCAGGAACTGGGCTTCCATTACTAAAATGTGGCCTGCTTCTTTACCCTCTGATCCTCAGAATAACTTGTTTCTTTAAAAGGAAGTGGGAACCGCATAGGTAATTGTCCACGGGAGAGCTGCTGTAAGTGCTGTACACTAGCGCCCCCTGGAGGCGGGACTAGGGCGGTGTGAGCGCCTGTCTTTCTCCTGCCCCTCCAGAGCTTCCTGTACAGGGCCTTGGGCTTCACCTTGGCCATGGGCCTGGAGGCTGACAAGGTAGAGCTGCTGCTGTTGGAGCTGCTATACAAGACTGACTATGGCAACGACTTCGACAGGGAGGTGAAGGCATCTGAAACCCCTTCCTGCCCACAGCCTCCTCCATGGAACCTGGGAGGGAAGGGGCATCACACGTAATTGTGTGTTAGCAGACACGCATGTGCGTGTGCGCCTTTGTGTGCCTGGGCGCAGGTAGCTGTCCGTGCACCTGTGTGTGTGCACAGGTGCGTGTGGACTCCTTCTCACCCCTGGCCCTCACCCTGGCCGGCTGGGTCTCCCTTACAGGGTGTGGTTCAGTGCTTCGGCCTGTGTGCCCATGGCCAGGTGAAGACGGTGCTGAACGTGCTCCAGGACTTTGAGGAGAAGATCCAGGAGTCGGAGCAGACCTGGCAGATAAGCGCCTGGCAGGTAGGGCCCACTCGCTCTACAGCTGGTCGTGGGGCCTCCGTGGGGCCCACAGCCTCCTCCAGCAGAGCTCGGGCTGTGCACTTAAGGCACACAGACTGGGCCAGGGGCCCAGCTGCTGGAGGCTCGGGGTGGGCTCCTCAAAGGTCAGCAGAGGCTCCCCCGGAGCACAGCCCCGGCCCCACCAGAGCTCAGATGCTTGGTGTGTTCTGTGATCCGGCAGCCTCAGCCCACCTGCTGTGTGGAGCCCCAGGGCACGCAGAAGAGGACACAGAAGCAAGTGGCAAGAAAGGCACCTAATGGGCCCACGGGGAGCCCAGGACTGGGCTCTGTTCTCTAATCTCTGCCCTCCCTACCCTGGGAATGGTTCTGCAGCTGACTAAGCTTCCCAGCGAGAAACCATGGGAGGCATCCGTGTCTCAGGCTTTGCCTTGGCCTCAGACCCTTGTCCTGAGTCAGGTTTTGATGGAGAGAGCAGAGATGGGCCCAGGCTTCCGACCCTACCTGCTGGCAGAACGGGGTTGGAGCCCCTGAGCTCTACTCCGGGTGTAGCTGTGGCTGGTGGAAGGCTGTGTGTGGTTACCCCAGCTCCTGTTTAAGGATTTTGGCGGCAGCAGCACCAGCAGCGCTTGGAGGGCATTCACAGCAGAAGGCCAGGGCGGTCCCCACTGGCTCCCCAGCCCACTGGTGCTCGGCCTGAATTAGAGGCCTGGCAAGGGATAGCAAGGGCAGCGTGTTTAGGGGTGCACACAGACCTCGCGTGCACACACAGCTGAGCAGTGGTCCCCACATCTATCCTGAATGGAAGCTTCCCTGGTGTGGGGTGCTAGTCTGTCCTGCTCCCCACCTCCTTCACAGTGCCTGGTGTGGGACAGGTGCTCAGCAAAGATGCAGATGCCCAAATGTGTGAATGAATGTGAGTGCTTCTGGGACCTGGGAAACAGCCGAAGAACCTCCCGCTGTCTCTGCCACTCCTCAGCTCTGTGGCCAGAGGCTGGGACAGCTTCTGCTTCTCCCAAGGAGTCTACAGAGCACTCTCAGGTCCTCTCAGGGGTGTCTGCTGCCCTTCTCACTCCCTGCAGAAGGACCAGCCCTGGAAGCGGGAGACCATCAAGAGCACCCTCATGGTGATGTATAGCTGCGTGTCCTCTTACTGCCACCCGCAGATGCTCCTCGCCTACGTGGACAACCCCATCACTGCTAAGATCATTCACCACTACTCCAGCAGTTGCCAGGTAGCCACTCCCCTCGCCTGGTGCCCAGAGTGGGGTGGGCACTGCCTTCCCTGAGCCAGGCTGGCAGGCGTCATCCCACATCGTCATGTGGATGGCCCTCAGCCCGCTAGGAGCACTGAGGAGCTATACTGCTGCCTGTGCTTTGGTGTCATGCATGGGTCCCTGGAGGCCACAAGGTCAGCCCCACCTCCTCCCAGCATCTCCCACTGGCTCCGCCCTCACCTCTTCCTGACACTGACTGATGCCTGGTCCAGGTCCCTACTTGAGGGACAAAGACGGGGCCATCCTCACAGAGGTACAGGAGACCAAGCACTTCCTTGGGATGGCAAGCAGGAGCGAACCCAGGGAGGGCAAAGCCAGTTTCTTTATTTTTAATTCTGAAAATGGTGGTAAAATACAGCAAACATAAAAGTTTCTGCCATGACTATTTTTAAGTGCACAGCTTACATCAGTAAATGCCTTCACCGGGCTGTGTAGCCACCGTGGGCTCCATTTCTAGGGTTCTTGATCTTTCCAAGCTGAAACTCCACCCCCACCAAACACCATCATGCCGTGTCCTCCTGTTCTAGGCCCTGGCAGTCCGCAGCCACTTTCTGCCTCTATGAGTTTGACTACCCCCAAGTTTTCATGTAATTTTAAGAACCTAATGTCTTAATTCAATAACTCATGGCACGTCTCAGGTGACACGTAAGGTGACCCTGGTCCTTGAGGATGCCCATCACCTCTGTTGTTCCTTCAGGCACAGATGAAGGAGGCTTGGGGGCGGTGACATCCTCCGTGGTGCCAGGAAAGCTGTGCCCTTTCCAGTGCCCCTGACATATGGCAGATGCTGAGTCCATGTGGGTGAAGGACAGAAGGATTGGCCACTCAGAGCTCCCCTGACAGGACCCTTTCTGAAGAGGAGGAGGGATCCAGGAGCAAGGGCCATGGCCTAGGATCTTCCTGGGCTCCCTAGGAAGGGCGCTTTCCTTTCCATCTCTTTTTCTGGTGCAGGACATCGGCCTCAAAATGGCCTTCATGAAGAGTGTCGTGCAAGTCACCACTGCCATCCAAAACATCAAGGATCTGGGGGACTTTCAGTTTGCTCCCAAGCTGACTCTTACTGGCCTCATAATGGTGAGCCGAGTGGGGCTCCTCTGGCCTGGCTGGTTCGGGGTCTCACCCTCAAATCACTACTTTCTTCCCAGTTGGGTTTTTGGGGCTCCAGCAGGTGTCTAGCACAAGGGGCTGTGGAGTCCCCTTTATCTCAGTTTGGCCTCTATCCATCTAACTGGGGGAGTTCTGAGAACAAGTCTGGTCCCTGATGAAGAGTTTTGCGGGCAGGGCAGGGTTTGAAACCAGGGCAGGACTTCGGCTGCTGTAAATCCTGCAGCAAGTGGCTGGCTTGGGAGACAGGCTGGCAGTGTCGGCGCTTCCTAGATAGTGGTCTAGAAACAGGGCTTAGAGAGACATTTGCCAGGGACTGGGGAAAGATGCAGAAGACATCAGCTGTCCAAAGGCGGATGGCCCACGGGACGGCCTCCCCAGCCCCCTGCTATTTGCCATGTGCGCCCGATGCAGCTGCTGAGACAAGCGGGCAGGGGCAGCTGGCATCCAAGGGAGAGTGAGACCCCGTTGGCTGGGCACTGAGGCACTGAGTTGTTCCGCGCCAGCTGGCCACAGCCTTGTAACCCAGGCCCCGAGTCTCTGACATGCACATGGGACCTTGGCTCGGGCGGGGGCTGCGTGGCCGAGGACACCCTGCAAGCCAGCAATGGCCCTGAGCAAGAAGTTCCTTCCATACAAGGTGTCATGGCCAAGTCAACATGAAAAGAACTAAAGAGAGCTGAGGTATTAGAACCAGCTCTTCCTGTACTAACCCCCGGGGAGTGTGGCCAGTCTCCACCACCCGCTAGGGCTGTGGCTCCTAACCTCGAACCCCTGGGAGGCTGACGCACTGCCGCTCTGCTTGTGCTGGGCAGGCGATCCTCAAGGCAGAGCCAGCTGACCACCTGGCTTCTCCCGTGCGGGCAATGGCCATGGAAGCCGTCTCGCACCTAAGGTGAGCCGGGCCCCTGCCCAGCCCCACGGGTCCCCCAGGGATGGGGGCAAAGCCTGCGATCATCCCCTCACCAGGACTTGCACTGTCCCTCCCTGCCTCTGTGGCAGGGGTCACAGGCAGCAGGTCCTTGGGGCCGTGAGCACTGTGGAAGACGGGTTCCTCTCCTTTCTAATTCTTCCAAGCTGGGTGCTGCTCTTGGATAGGGAGGTACATGACAGGTGGGCAGGCTCTTCTGGATCTGCAAGGGGATGGAAAGTGAGGCAGAAAAGCATCATGGGAAGGCTGCACCTTTAGGGCTTATGGAAGGGAATGTATGCCGTAGCTTGGCCCTCCTAGAGTTACGGCCACTGGAGGGGAGGGGAGAGGGGTAGAAGTTAGAAATTCATGAAACTGGTGCTCAAAATGGCCAGGTCACCCTCAGACCACTTTAACTGTAAGAAATGGACATTACTTAGGGGTTTAGCAGAGCTACCCAACGCTTTAAGAGGTGACACAGGGTCAGATTCCAAATTATGGGTCACCAACCTCAGTTGAGTTGCCAAGTGAGTCCTGATCCCAGCCTTCCAGGGGCTTGCAGAAAAGAGGAGTACATGTGCAGAATGGCTGGATTTGGTTAGGTGGGGGAGGGGGGCCCTCTGGAGGGTGAAGACCGAGACATTTAGGTGGCAGAAGCTTACAGTGAAGGTCGGATGGCGTCTCTTAGCTCCGGCTCTCAACAGAACCACTGGGGGGCTGTGGCCCTGGGTGGACATGGAAAGCTCTTGAGGTGGTCATGATATGCAGTGAGGTTCCAGAACTAAACTGTGGCTGAATCAAGGGGAGACTGAGCTCGCATGCACCACCCAGCTAGGGACCGCCCTGGAGAGAACTGAAACGTGGGTGACAGGGACACCCTCACAGAGGCTTTGACTCAGTAGGTCTGAAGCAGCGATGTAAAATTTGTATTGCTTATGTACTCTGAGCCTCTGCTGATGGTCCATATGTTATTCTCTGAAAATCCTGAACTGGGAGCAGCCCGGGAGGGCAGATTCATGGTTGTGACTGGGGAGGAAGGAGATTCATTAGAACAGCAGCGAGTGCGCAAGGCGGCCTTGCACCTTCTGAGTCTCTGCCTGAGTCTCAGGCCGAGTGCTGGGTACTGGTGGCCAGGCAAAGCAGGGCCCAGGCAGGGATACATCACCTGAATCCACACTCAGGAAGTCGGCCATGATTTGCTGAACACAAACACAAATACCCAGGCTGGACAGAGGACGGCAAAGGCTCACCTCCTATATCACCTCTGCTCTTTCCCCAGCAAACTGAGGCCTTTCTACTCCACAGAGGAAAGCAGCGAGCTGATGGACATCAGCATACACTCTGTCATTTCTCTCCAGCTGCCAGGAGAGGACAACGAGCCCATCAAGGTGTGGCCCGTGGGACCACCTCAGTCTCTGGGTCGGGGTCTGGAAGTTTCATGCGCCCGGGCAGACCTTGCCATCCCAAACTACCTGCGAGCAGCTCCGGGCAGCAGTGTGTGCTCGGTTCTGTTAGGAGGTGCAAGGTCCCGCTGATTGCTGGACAGATAAATGCTGCAACCTTGGTGGTTTGTCCAGATATAGTCGTCAACTTTCCTGTCCTTGGAACAAAGTCCCTGACTCCCACGACTTCTATGGCAGAAACACAGCGGGGAAAGGCCTGGCCAAGGAGAGCCAGGAAGTGGACCAAGGAGAGGGGCCACAGCAGGAGCACACCCTTCCAGATTACACCCCAGTGACCTGCACTACCGCGCCCCACGTCGATGAGCATAGTGGCCCCATGACCCAGTCACCTTTAAGGCCCCGCCTCTAGACACAGGAGACTTTGGGGCATATTCTAGATCTAAACCTTAACACGGATAGAAGTTGGCTTCTCATCGCAGTAAAGTCCAGCGTGAGTCCGGGAGGGCGTAGGGCACTTCACATAGTTCCCAGGACCCCAGGCTGGCAGCCGCTGCCCACCTTCTGTGTAAGGCTCCTAAGGTGGCTTGGGCAACAATGTGCAACCTGGGTAGGGAGGAAAAGGAAGCGCAAGCAGGATTCACACACCGTTTGCCCTTCTCCCTCAGGCCACCACAGTCACACGGGTCCACCTAGACACAGGGGCCCAGGGATGTTATCACGTCAGCCTGGATGGCCGCTTCCCAGAAGCACTGAGCAAAAGAAAAACAGATGCCGGTGGAGAGCTGCCACGTGGGGCCTGGGCCTGGATGGGGAGGGCTGGGCTACAGTGTTGCGCAACATTGCTTCTTGAAGGGTTGCCTCGTACCTCACTTGCAAAGATGAGTACGAGGAGCAAAGCCTAAGCAGCAGCTTGTGGGTGACCCTCAGGCCACTCCCGTCTCAGCACTGCAGCCACCTTGAGTCCTGGAGGGTGCTCTGTGCCAGTCATGGCTGCCCAGCTCCGTGTCTCCACCTCTTGGCCATAGACCCTGCATGTGAATGCCCTGCACTCCCTGGAGTGGCTGATGGAGAGCCTCCTGCAGAGACAGCTGAACCCTAAGGGGCTGCAAGAGATGGTGCACGTGAGTTGTTTGAGCTGGGGTGGCCACCCCTCCCAGGAAGCGGGCCTGAAGCTAGGATGCGGGAATGGGCGGGAATGGGCCAACGCGTTGACAAACGGTAGTGACTTCAGTTTGACTACATCTCAAGTGTGTTAAAAAACTGGAAGAAGAATACAAAGATACTCTTCATCCAGATTCATAATTTTTAATATTTTTTCATATTTTCTTACGTGTTTCTCTTTCTCATTATACATGCATGCATAGAAATGCTTACACGGGGCTGGCAAGATGGCTCAGTGGTCTAAAGTGCCTGCTTAGGCAAGCTTAGGCAACGACAGGAACCATGGTTCGATCCCCAGCACCAGATGCTACACCAGCCCCACCCCCAGGGCAGGCTGAGCCAGCAGTAATTTAAGAAGAGAGAGAGAGACAGAGACAGAGACAGAGACAGAGACAGAGACACAAAGAGATAGGCAAAAGCATTTAGGGCTGGGAGATAGCTCAGTAGAATAAACATTTACCAGGCAAGCACAAGATCCTGAGTTCAGTCCCTGGTACTGGAAAAGAAAGAAAGAAAGAAAGAAAGAGAGGGAGAGAGAGAGAGAGAGAGAGAGAGAGAGAGAGAGAGAGAGAAAGAAAGAAAAGAAATGCATACACATATGTGCACACACACATATGCAAATCTTTTACAACAAAGCCAGCTAGTTTCAGGCATAGAAATATCAATCTCTTACAAGAGCACAGTGATCAAAATCACTAAGTTTAAGATCACTATGGTGCTACATATTGGCCTTAGTCCCTGCATGCGGATGCCCTGAGGGTCACCCACCATCTATGGTCCATATTCAGATTACACAGTTGTCCCAGTGATGTCCCTTGTGTGAGGCCCACGATGCCACCTGGATTATGCACTGCATATAGTTGCAGACTCTTTTCTCTGCTGTAGTTACTATTCTTGTTGCTGAGACAAAGTAGCTGGTGCCCAAAGTTGAAGGAAGACAGGTTACCTGTAGCTCGCTGTTCCTAGCAGTTTCAGTTCATAGGTGGCTGACTCTGGGGCAGAGGCATGTGGCAGAGGAGAAAGAGCTCGTGGTGGGCAAAAGGCAGCAAAAGCAGCAAGTGGCCAGTGACCAAAAATGGGGCCAAAAGTGGCTCGTGATTTCAGGGGTTTCAGTTTGTGGTCAGCCTGCTCCACTGTGCGGCCAGTACCCATCATGGCGGAAACCCCTGGTAGCCATGCCTACTCAGCTCATGGTGGCCAGAAAGAAAAGGGAAAGGATCTGTGTTGTAGTGCCCCCTTCCAGGGCACCTTTGGTAGACCTGACTCTTCCCACCAGCCCCCTCCCTCAAGGGTTCCATCACCTTCCAGGAGCACCATTGTCTGGTGACCCAGTGTTCACTGTATGGCCAGTTGGGGACACTTAACACCCACATTCTGTGCTGTGAGATGGGCTTTGATGTCAGCGTGGCACTCAGTGCCTTGTGGAGCACAGGTTGTCCATGCTCCCAGCACTCGCTGGGAGCAGACACCTGGAACCAGATTAAATGGAAGAGCCGGGGCTGGGGAGATAGCTCTGGGGCACAAGTGCCTGCTGGGCAAGTGCAAGGTCGTGAGTTCGAACCCCAGTCCTGCATAAATAAATAAATAAATAAATAAATAAATAAATAAATAAATAAATGGAAGAGCCATTTTCTCTCTGCCCTAGCCTCACCTTCCTGGGCAAGAAAACCAGAGTGTCTAGGACCGTGCAGAGACCTTGAAAGTCAAACCCTGAGTGGGAGGGACAAAGGGGGGGGGACAAAAGCTGGCAGGAGAGGACTGGTCCTCAGTTTCACTGTCCGCTTCTGTGTCCTGGGCCCCACCCACAGCTCCTGGAGAAGTGGCTCTTGTCTGACAAAGAATGGGAGCGGGAGAAGGCCATGAACCTCCATCTGCACCTCGTAGAGCTCTACGTCCGGAGTGTCGGTGTCTGCGTGAGTCCCGGAGCGCCTGACCCCAAGCCTGTCACCCTGACTTCCATGAAAAACCCTCTCTCTGAGTGAGGGGACAGAAGACACCTGAAATCGAGCTCTACCTAGAGAGCCCCTTGGAAATAGGCTGCATGAACAAGGAGCCAGGGCTCCAGGGTGACTGAAGGGGAGAGGACAGGAGGGTGGCTCGGGGTGACCCAGGCTGGTAGGACCTTGGCTCCTGCACTGGTAAGAGCCCTAGCAAGAAGGCAAGAGGGGCAGAGAGAAAGCATGTGCTAGGCACGGCGTGCAGGCCTACAAGCCCAGCACCGTGGGAGGCTGGAGCAGGAGGACTACAAGCTGGAGTCCTTCTGGGGAACCTAGTGATGGATGGATGGATGGATGGATGGATGGATGGATGGATTGATTGATTGATGTTATGGCCGGCTCAGCCCACCCTGGGGGTGGGGCTGGGGCTGGCACAGGGTGTGGTGCCAGGGATCGAACCGCAGTGCCTGTGGTTGCCTAAGCTTGCCTAAGCAGGTGCTTTAGACCGCTGAGCTATCTCACTGGCCACCTAACCTAGTGATTTAATGAGTGCCTATATCAAAAGAACAAAAGGGGGTGGGAATGCAATACTGTTCAGGCACTGGGTGCAATCTGCAGTGCCCCAATAAATCAAATAAAAACAAAACTCATCAGCACACAATTGCGAATACCACGTAGGAAAGCATACTTAGCACAGCCACGTTGTACAGATCTTCACGCATAGCACAGGACTCATGAAACCTAGAGCAATGGGGCAGCACGTTCTTGGAGCACTGGCGGCTGGCACAGCTGTTCTCCGTTTGTTGGCTCCACGCTGACAGCCTTGTCCTCAGGCATAGCTGTGGGCAGGAGGATGGCAATGTCTCAGCTGGGGTGCAGGGACAGCCTCGGGCCTGGGGGCAGCGGCAGTGAGACCCTGGGGCACGTGATGGAAGTGAGATGAGGTCCCAGTCCAGTGAGGCAGGGGTCCAGGCCAACACTGAGGCCTGAGGGACAGCCAGGGCGGGGCTGTGTGAGGTGCATTTCCTGCATTCTCTGGGCCGATTCTGCAGCCCTCCTTGAGGGAGCTGCTGTCACTGACTCCATGATAGAGACAGACAACACGAGAGACTGAGGCGAGGTCCCCTTCCAGGTCACTCTGCTAGAGAGACGGTAAAGCCATATTGGATCCCAGGCCTCAGCTACAGGACAAAGCAGGTTCCTACACCTAGACACTAGGCCCAAGCTCTCCCTACCATGAGAACAGCACCGACATGTTGGAAGTTGGCTCACAGACTCCAGGGTCCAGCTCCGGGGCCAGAGCGCTGATGGCTGGGCAGCCTTCCCCTCTCAGAGGCGTATTAAAGGAGGGACACACCCGCTGTGGGAGCCGTGGGAGTGCGCCGGAGGCAGGAGGTGTGAGACTTCATGTCTCCTGCTGCTCAGATCCCCCTGAAGCTGGGCCAGTTTGGCAGTCTGGTGGGACTCATTGCCCCATGCACCTGTGACACCCACCGAAGAACCCGCCTGGCCTCCACTAATGTCCTGTCCAGCCTGCTAGATCTTCATGGTATGGGGCAGGCGGGCCGGGAGGGAGGGGAGCCTCTGGGTGCCAGGGGCGCCAGCAGGAGGCTGTGGAAGCCTCCGGGGGGAGGAGCTCCTGGGGTCAGCCATCTTCACCGAGGGCATGTGCGTGGCGAGGCCCGCGTGTAGGTACCAGGGCTGTGGCGGCGCTGGCCAGGGCAGAGGTCTGGGTTGTGTGTGGGAGGTGCTCAGGCAGGTGCACACCACAGAGAAGGTGCAGTGTGGTCAGAGGCGGAGGGAGACGGAGGTGCAGATGCCGAGGGTGACTGAAGCCTGCAGATCCAGGGCTGGAGGTTGCGCTCTGTCCTGCTGATCACGGCTGACGGTGTGTTCCTCACAGCAAGCCAGACCTGCTCCTTATGGGACGCCGCCAAGGAGCAGGAGCTGCAGAAGTGTAAGGAGGACTTGCTGAGTATGGACGAGGAGAAGATTTCCTGGGTGTCCTCCAGACTTGCCAAGGTGATGGGTCTCCAGAGCCCGGGCCACCTCTGGGGCCAGGGCTTTCCCCAGATGGCTGCGGTTCTCCTCTGGGACCTGCAGCTTCCCTGGCTTTTGGTGAATCTGGTACATCTTGATGGAAATGTCCCGCGGTGGGTCCGGGCCCCATGCGGTTGCCCAGCACGGCCTGCAGGCTCTTTCCATTCCCTAAGAAGAGCCACACTGAGCCGAGAGCAGGCACTAGGTGACCAGGAGGGCTCTGTGCACTGGCACATGCCAAGCTGGGGGCACAGCGATGAGTGGGAGTGCCTGGTCCTTTCACATAGGGCTTGAGACGTGGTGGGGTGATGAGGTCACCTCTGGGCCGGGGGTGGAGGTGGCTTCTTGATACGAGGGAGCCCCGAGGAGTGGCAAGAGTAGGTCAGAGGGAGTTGGGGCTTGGGAGGCAACAGGAGTGGAGACAGAGTTTGGGGTGTCTTATGTAGAGTTTAGGCAGGCTGGGGAACCACAAGGAATTATGGGAAAGGGCTGGGTGAGCCAGCATGGCTTCAGAAATCAGCTGGGCCTGCACTGGCCAGCCAGTGGGAGCCCTTGGAGATAGAGAAGTGACGCCGGAGCAGTCCCACCACTGGGACAGCGAGAGGCAGGACAGGCAGCCCTGAGCAGGCTGTGATTTGGCCTTGCTGCCGTCCTAGGTGGTCTGCATGGAGTTTAACTGTGACGAGGTGGTCTCCCTCATCCAGAAGCTGTGTGAGAACATTGGGGCCATGGACCTGCAGCATGACAAGGCTGCCGTCACCTGGATAGGCACCTTCCTCCAAATGCGGGTCAAGGAGCTGGAGGACCAGGTGGCAGAGCCCAGGAGGGGTGCCTACGGGTGGGCTGGGGCTGCCGGGGGCGCCCTGACCACGGGCCCACTGCACTCACTGGGTTGTCTCCTCACGCCCTGAGTGCTCCAGAGGAGCAGGAGATAGAGTTGTGGAACAAGGAAGCCCTGTGCTCCAGTGCGGCCTGGCCAGTACATGGACAGGCCCAGGCACCCCACCTCTCGTACCGAAAACTCACCAAAAGAGTCCAGAGAAGAGAGCAACCGATGTGCAGGAGAGGGTGCTGCTGGCTGAGCCCACCCAGTGTCCTCCCTGCAAGAGGGCGTCCCGTGCCCTCCGCAGGTGACTTCTGCCCCCGCAGGTGGCTGAAATCTTGGGTGCCATCCTGGTGCACCTCCCCGTGGCGGACCACCTGCAGGTGCGGCGTCCTCTCATTGAAAGCATCCTCCTCCTGGCCCATTTCCACCAGGAGATGGTCCTCACATCGCTGCTGAGGCAGCCCCTGCCCATGCAGAGGTGGGCACCCTGGAGGAGGTGGGCAGTGGGCCTCGGGGCAGGACTTGGTCCACCAGAATCAAAGCCCTCTACCTGTATCTCAGGCAGGAGGTCCCAGTATCTGCAGCGCAAGCTTCGGGGCCTCACGGTTTGGGGCTGGAGTTGGTGCCTCCTGATGTCTGACTGTCCGGAGCATGGCCACAGGATGTGGGTCCTAAGCCCGCTGTCTTGGCAGCTCATGCCATCTGGCTGAATTTCAGCTTCTAGAATTCAGTCCCTCTTCAGGGGGCTAAGAGGGGTACTTGATGGGTCTAACCTGCCAGAGGTGTGGCATGGAGCCCACAGTGTCTGTGCCTGTTTTTGCCCAGCCACCTGAAGGAGGTGTGGCTGGCAGTGGCGGAGAACGTGCCCTTTGCGCGGAGCATGCTGCACGGCCTCATGGGCCGGCTGCAGTCGCGGTTCACTCCCAGGGTGCAGGCCACCTCCAAGGCTGACATCTGGCGTCTGGCCGCAGTGGACCCTCTGATGGTGAGCCTCAGGGCAGGCCTGGGGCTCCTCAGGGGACTCAGTGCAGAGCCCCGGCACCTGATCCTCCTCTCTGCAGACCCTGTGCACCTTGTGCCTCCTCCTGGAGAAGGTGGACAAAGACAGCAGGCTCCTGGACCTGTTCCCTGACCTGGTCTACACCCTCCTGATGCATCTGAGCTGCAGCCACAGGCCCAAGGCTGCCTCGCCCATGCTGAAGACCTGGGGACTGGTCTACATAGGGACCCTTCCTGAGGAGCTCAACCTAGAGAGGTGCTCGGGGCAGGTGGCAAGGGGCGGGGTCCATGGGGTGCAAGGCTGTTGACCCCGGCTGGACCTGCCTCAAGCTATCCTGGGAAGCCACTGGGCTCCATGAACGGCCTCCTCCGAGACCCTGGTTGTCCCCTTCTGGTAGACAAGTTTCTGGAAGCAGATTCTATTTATAGCCCTCCCTTGTGTATGGACAGCACAGTGTGGTTTTGAGGGTTTCAGACACACGGACCCCTGTGATGGCTCCTGGGGCCCTGGGCCCCCCAACAGCATGCACATCCACCTCCTCCCAGGGTCACCATCAAGTCCATGAGGATTCTGTTCGAGAGACTCAACAGCGAGGGCCTGGCGTGTGCCTTGGAGGAGCACTCAGTGTGGGCCCAGCTGGAGAGCAGCGCCACCTTCCTGGAGGGAGTTGGCCTGCTGGCCAGGTGGGGCCCAAGCTGTCCCGGCGTAGGGGGTGCACAGAGGTGTCCCCGGCTCTGCTGAAGGCCCCTGGCATTGGCGTTACCAAAGCTCCGGCGTTCTGGACCCTCTATTTGCACCTTCCTGCTCTGGACCTCTAGTCTCGACTTCCCGCTCCGGAAGTGGAGATTGGAATTGATTCACTAGAGTTCCAATAACTTTTCCATGTTATTGGCCAGAGGGAAGAGGGGCCTGTCCAAGGCCATGGGCACGGGGTTCCCGCAGGGCCAGGATAGGTGGTCACCCCCAGGTCCCTACCATGTCCTATTATAAAAGGCAGATGGGAAGTAAGGCATTTGCTGACCCCCCACCCCCACAGCGCCCCCTGCAGGAGAGTCCTAGCAGTGTTCTTCGGTCTGCCCACTAGCACCCTAAGCTGGTACCAGGCACCAGAGGGTAGGCAGGTGCTGGGCCCACTTCCCTGCATGGTGGCACTATCTGTCCCTTGTAGGCTGTGCATGCGGAGCGAGACAGGCTACAGGCAGCGGCTGTTGGAGCTGGTGCTCAGGGGCCTGGACTCAGAAGTGCCGAGCTGCCGGATCAGCTGCACAGCGGCCTGCGTGGAGGTGAGGCTCCTGGCCTCGGGGGAGGGCGCACTGGGGATGCAGACAGCTCTCCGTGCAGGAAGCGTCCAGTCCCTAGAGTGCCCCTGTGTCCTAGGGCAGCAAGCTTCCCTCCACTGCATGCTTATTCATTCCTGGTGGAGCAACCCAGACTGGGCTCCGTGGGGACATTGAGAAGCCAGGGCACCCGCAGGGGAGCACTGCCAGGGGCACAGCCCTGACGGGCGTGGAGGTGGGCCTATGTCCAGTTGCTGGGGCCCAGCCCCTCCCCCTTGAGCTGGAGGACATGCCCGGGGAGCGTCCAAGGGAACCTGTATCGCCCGCGTGAGGTCCACGCTGCCACAGGAGCCAAGCAACACTCAGGCCTTGCGGCTAGATGCCAACATTGTGGCTTCACATAATTCCCACAAGCCATGAAATGTCCTTTAGATTTTTTTTGCCCACCCCTGAAAGTGTGAAAATGGCTCTTTAAACTATTCAAAACCTCCCGGCCCAGGACAAGACCACCTGTAGTCACACATGCTGGCCAAGAGCTTTCAAGCTCACGGGCTTCTCCAGTGTCTTCTACTCTTTGCCACCCCCCCCCCCCACCAAATGACAGTGGGGATACATTTCTGACCACTCCACGTGGTCAGAAGCCAGCAAAGCATGGTGGCCAGGTATAGTGAGCCCTCGATGGGGTCCAGGTGATTTATATTTGTGATTCCATGAAGAAGTTATTGGAATTCTAGTGAGTCAATTCCAATCTACCACTGCCAGGGCAACCCCTAGAAAGCGTAAGGACCCCGAGGCATGTTTGTAGTTATGGGGAGCCCGGGGTCCCAAGTCCAGCCGTGATGATGGCTGATGGGAACAAAGGCCTCAACCCAGGGCCCAACCCAGGCTGTATTAATTTGTGAAGAAGTGAGGAGCTCAAGGGTGACTGTCAGAATGGCAGGAAGTAGGTGAGTGCTGTGCGCCGGGCTAGGTTGGAGGCCTGAGATCACCTCTGTGACATGCAGAGAGAGGATCTGCAGAAGGAGCAATCTGTGTGACACAGTTGGGGTCAGTGCTTGGGCTCTGACGTGCAGCCTTTCATGTCCTGGGAAGTCACAGCCTCTGATCCTGAGCTTCGATCCCAGCCGGCAGTGCGGACCACGGCTCTCCATCCCACCTCACCCGGCTCATGCACACACACTTCACTTGGGGTCTCTGGGCTGGGGCAACCCGGCCCTGTCTCCTTGCTTCAAAGGCCACCCCTTACTTAACACCTGGCTGGACCGATTGCATGGCTTAGAGCCAGTCGCAGGGATAAGGAAATACCCTTGCCTGCTCTGGGCACAGCAGCCCATGGAAGTAGGGCTACATTTAGCTGAAATGGAGAGAGTTTCTCTTCTTTCAAGGGAAGCTACCTGGACGGTCCTCCACCGCCAGGTCCGAGGGGTGGATCACAGGGTCTGGGGAGGTCCTGCCCCCTGCCCACAGCAGCCGGGCAGCCAGGCAGAAGCTCCTTAAGGTCTCTGGGCTTCACCCTCACAGATGCGGAGGTGTGGACAGCAGAAGCTACTGTAGGGCCAGGCGAGAGCTAAGGAAGGTAATGTACATGGGGCTGCCCTGTGGACGCCCACCCCAGGCTCACTGGTGCTGCTCGAGCTAGCTTCTGCTTCCAAGTATGACGTTAGCTATTTAAACTCTTTTCCAGGCAAGGGGCCTGGACTCTGCGATTTTTTCTTTTCTCTTAATGCATCAGGGAAGTTTGGATTCAGCGCTAGGGATAGGCATTCACAATGGGCTGTGGTCATTCCTGGAATGATCTATTCCTGGCCCTTCCCAGGGGTTCAGCAGAAGTCTGGGACCTGACAGGCTGTGGGAAGCTTGTCGGGCTGTAGGTGCTGGTGTCCAGGGTGCCCTGGAGGTAGAGCAGAGCAGAGCAGAGACGAACGTCAGGAGGTGGGCACTGCCTGAGGGCATCTAAGGAACTAACTGGACACATAGTGGCCGCTAAGCCGGCTGTTGCCCCTGCCCAGGAACCAGGGATGTGCTGCGTTTGCTCCTGCCTCGTCTCCTCTCTCCCCTCCTACCCTTCTTCACTTATTTTTCTTTTTGCAGTCCTGGGGATTGAGCCTAGGGCCTTGGAAGTGCCTTGCAGGTACCCCCAGTCCTCTTTCTATATTTTGACACAGCCTCTCACTAAATTGCTAAGTGGCCTAGGCTGGGCTCAAACTTGTAAGCCTCCTCCTGCCTCAGCCTCTTGAGGGCTGGGATCACAGGTGCACACCACCACGCCAGGCCTCATAAACCCACAGGCTTGGGGCAGGGGCGCCTGGGCCTGAGGCCTGAGCACCCACGTCCTAGGCCATGAGAGAGTCTCCCTGGAGTTCAGTCAGTTTGCCCTTGGGTCGGGGAGGGGCTCTAGCACGGGCTGCAGTTGTGTCACCTGGAGAAAGCAGTGACAGGAGCCGGCAGGTCGCGGCCACCTGGCACTTCCTGCATCCGCTGGGGCAGGCATGAGACTCATTTGAGGCTCTGTGTCTCCCCACCCCTTCTGAGCACAGAGCCACCGTTCCAGGCAAGGCTCCTGGCCCTGTCCCACTGGGCCACTGACTGAGAAGCGTTCTCCTTTCCAGTTCATGAGCGACCCGCTTCTATATCGAGAGAAGCTGCTGAGGCTGGCGGTGCCACTGCTGGAGAAGGGCGCAGGACAGCGGGAGGATGAAGCCCTGCAGGTGCTGTCCCTGCGTGCCCTGGGCAACATGGCCCTCGGGGCCCCCAGGAAGGTACAGAGTGGGCTCAGGCCCCAGGCTGCAGGCTGCCAGGAGCGTCGAGGCTGAGGCCAAGCTGTCCCCTCCCCTCCAGGTGAAGCAGTACCGGAAGCTCCTGCTGCAGCAGTGCCTGGGCTCACTGCAGGGGGCCACGGGCAGCAGGGTGACCAGCAGGGTGACCGTGACCGCAGAGGGCATGGAGGCCTTGACCAAAGTCCTGGCCCAGCTCCGGCAGGGGGACGTGGGCTCTGCTTTCAAAGCCATCTCTGAGCAGTGCAGGCTCTTCTTTGACAATGTGAGTGCCGAGGATGCGGGGATTAGCTGCCGTGGGATCCGTGTGGTCCTGAGCTTCAGGGAGACCCTGAGGGGTGGTGGTCTTCTGCCATGCTAGGAGTGAAGTGTCCCCTTTCACTCTCATGTGCTCCAGTGCCACCTGGAACATGTGCCCTGGGACCCAGATGTGTGGCTTCAGATCTCACAAGTCCTTGTTCAGGGAACAGGGAGCCCCAAAGATCAGAACCATTCCCTACCCTCCCAGACTCTGAGAGCTCAGCAAAAGAGACACAAGACCTTGGGCAGGGCCCAGAAGGCTCCACAGCAGCTGAGGGGCTGGAAATGGCCCTGGGGACAGTGGCTGGGGTTTGTCTGGTTTCCTGCCCTGGGAACGTCAGCCAACGCCAGCCTGATTGTGCGTCTCGGCCACAGGAGAGTGAGATGCTCCGGCAGAGGGCCTTCGTCCTCTTTGGGCAGCTGGCCAAGCTGGTTGGGATTTCCAGGAGGCGCTTCTTCAAGGAGGAAGTGCGGAGAGCCTGGGTGCCCCTCCTGCTGCACTGCCGGGACCCCTGCTCCAGCACAGCCCAGGTCTGCGTCCCCAAAGGAGCAGGGCCTGGGGGCTTGTGGCCACTGGGGGCCACGGCCTTGTGTGCCTAGCACGGTCCTCTGCAGCTCTGTGGCCACCCCATCCCTCGTGCAGGCTGGGCACAGGGGCAGCTGGCACTGGCTGAAGGACCCTCAGTGCTGTGGGAGGATGGGGTGTGGTTTCCTCGGGCTCTGTCCCTTCCTGCCCACAGCCATCTTCTGTCAGTGTCACTTCTTTTAGCATGTCTGCAGGTGGGTCACTTCTGGCACTAGGGCTCAGTTCATTAAAATTCACCTTAAATCTCAATCCCTGTTCTGCTGAGGAGTGGGCCCACTTCCGGCCTTCTGAGAGTTCTGCAGGCAGGCAGGCCTGGCTGGCTGCTGCCCTTCTTCAGGGTCCACTGAGGGTGGCAGGAGAGAGAGGCCTGATCCCCGCCTAGGCCATGGCCTCTGCATGTAACAGTGGCCAGCTGTGGCTGCAGTGGCCCTGCGCAGGCTGCTCACCAGGCTCTGAAGCTCCACATGGGTCAGGATCCCAGCCACTCCCGCTCTCCCTTGGACTAACGAGGTGTCTGTGCCTTCCTGTAGGCCTTGGGGATCGCCTGGTCCCACAGCAGGGAGACTCAGCAGTCATCTTTCTCTAGTGCTTCAGTCCCCTGCTCTGGGCCACAACATATACCCTCAGTGCAGTTTCATGAGGGCTGGGGTTGTCCAGGTGGTACCCACAGGGGTGGGGGCCGGCTCTGTGGCATGGTCCTAGTCACCCCAGGCATGGAGCACCAACCCTCAGTCTCCTTTCCCTTGGAGCCACACCAGCCTCCACTGTTGATCAGCACCGCTCCCTCCAGGACAGCCCTTGGGGGCCACTTCTGGGCACTGGGACACCATGGAATCCTGACATTGCACCCCTCCTTGGGGATGATGTCCATCTCTCTCCTGCCAGAGGCCAAGGGCTGGGCTGCAGCAGTGTACAGGGTGACTGGAGGTCACCCGGCCCTTCTCACCCAGCCGGATTCCAGATATCCTTGTCCTGCAGGACCACTGAGGGCCTAGGCACTGCTTGAAAGGACAGGATAGGCAGAGGAGGTTCACAAATGCAGTTTTGTAGATGGTGGGGCCCTGGGCCTCCTAGGCCCCCAGGAGCCCTAGCCCGGCCCAGCTGTCTGCAGCTGCCCTGGCGTCTCACGGCCCACCTCTTATAGGAGCGCCGTCCACCCAGCTCACCAGCCCTTCTCCCTGCTGTCCTGTGTCCTCCAGGCCTGTGTGGCAACCATGCTCCAGTGTGTGCACTTCTGGGGCTGGAAGTCCCTGGACAGCCCCTTGGGGCACAGCGACGTTGGCACCGAGGACGACAAGATGACCACTTTCCAGACAACCATGTGCTCCATCCTGGTGAGCAGGCCAGGGGGAACCTGCCCCAGCACTCTTCCCCACGGCTGTGTGCCCCTTAGGTGCCCACAGCCCTACAGAGGTGGGATGCCAGCCACTTGCTTACTTTATAAAGTTTTACAGCTGTGCTATTGTGAGACGTGGAAAGGGGCGGGCATAATTTAACTCAGAATAATCAAAACATGACCGTTCTGCACTTACTGGCACGTAAGGTTACGAACTTAAATTCTCTCCAGGGTTCTGGTTGCAAACTAAATTGCTGGTGAGTGGAATCAAACCCAATGGCGAGGTTCAATGTTAACCTTGCGGGGGAATTTGGCTTGTGAGCAGAGTTGTGGCCAAAACCAAGCTCGTGACCCTGGCCCGTCCTCGGGATCTCATCCTGCAAAACTCGGTGTGTCTTTACCTTCTGCAGACTCAGAAGAAGCCTGCTGTTCTCTATGGCTTCCTGCTGGAAACCATGAGCTACATTAAAAATAATTTGTCAAGGATCAGAATCGTTGCCTGCAACTTGGCAGGTGAGGAGACAGATGTCTGATGCAGGGTGGACCTTGACAGCCACTTGGTCAACCCTGGGCCTGCAGTAAGAGACAGGTGACAGAGCTGGGGTGAGCTCGTGGGCCAGCTAGTGCACGCTGTCCCACCCGGTGCTCCAAGCTTCACCCCTGCCTGTCCTCCTCCTCCTCGGACCTCGGCTCAGCCTCTGGGGTCTCTAGCAGGGTCCCAGCAGTCTGCTGCGGACCTTGAGTCTGTGCCACGAGCACCGTGTTGGCGCTCCTTGTAGGAATTATTATGAAGCAGCTGTCTGCCCATTATGTGAAGAAGCTGGACCTGCCAGTGTTCCGGAATTGTAAGTGGGGTGTGTCGGGTCCCAGGCCTGGCTCAGGTGACCCTGCTGTGGGCTAACTTGGGGGAGCAATGGGTGCTCCTGGGGAGGGCTTTCAGGAAGACAACTGCCGACCAGGTGACTCTTTCAGTCCGTGCTGTTTGCCCCACTTGCACTGAGCTGCTTCCGCCATGTGTCTGCACTCGGGTTCTGCAGGTGGCCTTTCGGCCTCTACCGCAGACTCCAGTCCTGGGGTGGAGGTCTGTGCCAGGTGTGGGGCATAGCGTGCCTGCTGGCTTCTGATCTTGTGTCCAGAAGGCTCTGAAATGGCCCTACTAGTGGCATCGTGCCTCAGCCCAGCCAGGCCAGGGGCACGACTCACAGGGGTGGTGCTGCACACAGGCCAACCCTTTCTGCTCTCAGCTCTCCAGGAGCTGCAGCTGGACTCAGACCCTGGCGTCAGGAGGGCAGCCCTGGAGACCCTCAATGTCCTGGACAGCTGCAGTTGGGCCTGCCTCCCGGCTTTGCCAAAAGGAGCGTCCTAGGGAGTCCAAGCGGGACAAGGGTCTTGCCTCCTGAGTGCTGACCCTTTCCACAGCAATGCAAACCACTTTTAACCTATTTGAAAGAAAACTTTACAGAACAGCAAGTAGGCCTTTCTTTCCTCCTGCCAAAATAAACCTGCATTGCTATTGGACTGCAGTGTCCTGACTGAGGGGACAGCGTCCTAGAACCAAGATGCAGGACCAAGGGAACCTCAGCTCCCATGAGCCACTTATTTCCAGCTTTGCCCCAGGGTGTGTCCGACTACTTCTGCCTAAGTCTGAGCCTTCCTGGCTCCGAGTCCATGGCCTTCTCATCCAGGTTGCCAGGAGAGGGGATCTGCTGCCCAGCCTCCACCTGGGGACCTTATTCCTAAAGGAAAAGGCCGACGGGCAGCAGCTGACCATGCCACAGGGGGAGTGCAGTGGCAGCCCCCAGGGCAGTGTCCCTTGGCACAGAGCCAACTCCGGAGGGCCTCATGGAGGCAGCAATGCCTATACCAGGCCTCCCCCAGGCTCCTCAGGGCGGCCCAGGGCTGCGGAAGCATGCTGGGCTGCCAGTGAGTGAGTGGAATTTGGCTGAGGATTAAATAGGAGAAATCAGCCCTACATCCAAGGGATATGGTGGGGAATAGAGACAAGAGGTTTCCCTACACTAAGGCGGTCAAGAGAATGGCTGCCCTTGTCCCTCTGAAGGCACTAAAGGCGGCCTCTAGAGGTCCCCTCAAAGGATAGGGGTTCCCCTACAGCCTGACTCAGCACCCACTCCATCTAGCCTGCTCTACATGCTAGGGCACACATAGCGGAGCTCTTTCCTGCCAGGCGATGAGATTCCTCTGCTAGTGAGAAGCACCATGCAGCTGGCGCATGTGCACATCACATGGCCAGGGGCCCCACCACTCGAAGCTCACAGACCTGAACGGGAGCAGCTGGACTTCAGGACGGGGCCTGCTAACTGGTACTGGGCTGAAGGTAACAGCAGCCTGAAAAGTAAAGGATTCAGCTCTCTGGCCACGGAAAGGGTAGCTGATAAAGAATGAAACACCAGAAAGCTGGAAAGCTGGATGACAAGTCACAGGTTGAATTGGTTTTCATATATATATATATATATATATATATATATATATATATATATATATATATATATATATATATGTACACTGTATTTTTAGGGGTCTACAGGGTATTCAGGATCTCACTACTAGATCAGACTCAGCGATCTGCCTGCTTACAGCTTCCCAAGAGCTGGGATTACAAGTGCATGCCACCATGCCCAGTCTCAATTGCTTTCTCAGTGCACCCCGGAGGTGCAGCTAGCACAGCAGGCCTGGGGATGAACCCTGGGCCCCTGAATCTGCTTGCAGGTGCTTTAATCCACTAAGCTATTTGGCTGGCCCCTTGAGCTGATTTTCAATAGATTTACGTTCAATGAGCTTAAACAGATAGATCCAAACCAAGCCAGAGCAAACAGGACAGAGTTCTGAGGACTCGAGGTGAGCTGGGCCCGAGGATGACACATGACCTCAGGGCAGAAGACCACAAACTATGCTTGGAGTTCACAACCACCACGCTGACCCCGGCCCCACAGTCCGCACGCCAAGGTTATTGGCAACCTGAAGGCAGCCTACCCATGACAACCTACCCACCTCTGGCTGTGTCCACATTGTGGCCCATGATACCCAGGACAAGGGAATAAGCTAGCTACAGGAACTCTTCAGAGAGAATCTGTCCTCACAAAATCCTGAGGCAACCGCGGCTATAAAGAGGTGCTTAACTCACCACTTTTCAACTGTGCCTGTTAAGGAGCTCGTGTTAAGAGGGCAGGGCCAGGCTCAGCCTCCTCATAGAAACACCTCAATCCTCTCTGCTGGCAGAGATGCCTCTGCTTAGACCCCAGAGCACCTTTAGGACCAGCACCCCAGCACCACGCTTGCAACAGACCTCAGGGGGCCACCTTCAAACTGCAGAACCCGGTGTGCTGGTTCTCACCAAATGCAAACCACCTTAGTGACACAAAGCCCAGGAAGGCATGGCACTAAACGCAAGTGCAAGCTCAAAATGGACATCTACCGGTTTACAGGTCCCTCCCAGGAGGACTGGCTGAAACCCTGCCACCCCCATGCTGGACCCCAGCACATCAAACTTCTACCTCCCAGGCCCTGTGGCCACAGCAGCCAGTGACAGGTTTCCAAGACAGACTGGATTGTACCCAGGAGGCAGGGGCCCCTAGAGAAGGTCTAGAAGCGGGGGCCACCCTGGCCCAAGGCTGGCTGAGGTGAGCCTTTGGGCCTGGCTGCATGCTGAGGGCAGCTGCTTACTTCACAGTGCTGCAGACCAGCATGGCTCAGCACACGGGGGAGGGAGGCCCTGACTGGGCAGGCTGGGGCCAAGCGGGGCCTTTGGGAGGCTGTGGCCGGCGAGGTTCTGAGGGCCATTCCTCTTCTCTGACCATGCTGGACCCTGGTGTAGGACCCAGATGACAACCCTTGCTGAGTAGGCCTGTGGCAGGCCGCTCTGAAGGCCTGAGCTGCCTCACAGCCTCTGCCAACTCAGTCCCAGCAACACAGGGTGACAGAGGCTGGGGACATCTGAGTGCATCACCAAGGGAGGGGCAAGAAGGAAAAGTATTTCTCCCTATCTAATCTTTTATGGGGGGAAAAAAAAAATTAAAAAAAAAAAATATATATATGTAATATCTATCTATCTATCTATCTATCTATCTATCTATCTATCTACATACATACACATACAGAGTAAGGCATCATCAATGAGTATCACCCCAGCTGGTCAGTGCACGGACTCTGCCACTGCTCTTGAATATTAGAAGTGAGCCATTAAAATACAGTGCCTTATCAGTCTCAACGGGAGCGCAGGCGTCAGGGCTGTGTGGACCTGCTGAGACACAGCATGCTTCCACCCGGCCCCACGCAGGAGTTACTTCTTGAGGGACAGCAGCGTCCGGGCTACCGCCGCCTTGTGCAGATGAAGCTGTGCGCGGACTCTGAGGAATCAGTCACGCAGTCACATGTCCCTTCAAGGTTAGCTGCATTCAGGGTTAAAGGTAGGTTTTTAAAGAAACGCTCTAAAAACAAACAGCAAAACACACCAGGAAATGGAGAGTTCTCAGAACGTGTCTAATTTTAAAAAAGAAATCCTGAGAAAAATGGGCCTATAAGGCTAACTTTACAAATTTAAATTGAAGCTGGATGTGGTGGTACAAGTCTGTAATTCCAGTATTCAGGAGGCTGAGGCAGGAGGATCACTGGGAATTTCAGTGCAGGTCTACAGAGTGAATTCAAGGTTGTCTGAATC
>PVJA010013050.1:0-50472 GCA_004027025.1 Myocastor coypus
AAATCCTTCCCCTCCTTTTCTGATTCCTGACCTTATTCCAACGTGACGAGCTCCTAGGTGTCTCAGAATTACTCAGTGTTATTCTGCCCTTAAAGAGCGATAATGCTCTGCCTTTTTCCCCACAAATTGCAGACTGCTACATTTCTTTATTTAAACTCACTGAATTGAATCAGCAAAGAATCATGCTGTGTCTCCACATTTGTTCTTCTTTCTGGTTAAAATAAATCCTATAATTTTTAGACTTCAGAAAGGACCATTTCCCTTTAAATCTCACAGGAACTTTTGAATTTTGGAAATTAGCTGGACAAAGAGGCTTATGAAAGTAAAATCCATATCCAATTCATATTCATACTCATGCACAAAATGCTAGTAACAACAGATGCTTCTCCCCGTGGTAACAGAGTTATCCTAAATCTGGATACAATGAACTTCTTTTATTTCTTTAAATAAGGAGATCTTTGGCCAGATTTGTTGGAATATTTCTTCCTTTTGTGAGTTAACAAAATAATTTCAGCTTATATTTTAATTCTATAGAAACTGAATTCTTCATCCTTGTTTTCTTCACTTAGTGTTTCTACACAGCATTCTCCAGCATCTTGCACCAGGCAGGCACATGGACACATTTATGTGACTATTCACCTGGACTGGTTCTTCAAAAATCACCAAACATTTAGAGAATTTTGGATATCAAGACATTCAGAGATTACTATGGAACACATTATTATTAGTTTAATTAGTTTATTAATCATAGAGTAGTTACTAGGGGATTTTCACTTTTTTTTTTTTTTTTTTTTTCACTATAGACCTATCCTTGTATGATGCCAGGTAATTTTTTTTTCTTGTGTGAAAGGCCGCAGGAGTGGGGAAATTTAAGAAAAATAGCACTGTTATGGAGAAGGTACTGCTCTTTGGCATATTCACACATTTCAAGGTTCACATGAAGTGAACTTAGGGTACACTTTTCCAGAGAAACATTGAGAGTAAGACACTACACTCTTGATCCTACGTGGTAATTTGCATCCAATTAAACCACACACTTTAAAAGGGAAGTAGCTTATATAAGGCTTTTAGCAAATACTGGCTTATTGGATTATACGTTTGATCCCTCTCCTAAGAATTGTTAACCTTTCCCTCTTACTGGGAAAGTAACATAAGGCTTTATTATTTTTTCTGTTGTTTTATTTAAAGGTTTAATTTTAACATTTTTTAATATTTTTTTCTCAGTGATGTGCCATTTTACACATCCCTTCCCAGCTCTTAATTTTAGCAATTACACTTTAAATAAAATCACTTACATGTTTAAACGTGTGTGTTTGATATTCTAATATGCACATTTCTGGATGTAAGAAGTTACTGTTAAGGAAACATCTGGAGGAAGTTTATGCATGAAATGCGATCACGTGCTCATTCATGGACAAGTTGCTACTCAGGACCTACTGTATACAGATGTTATAGCCACCGTGTGAATAAAGTGATGCAGTCAGAAATCATTTACCTCAAGGAGGTGGCCGAACAGGACCAGGACACACACTGGATAGAACCTTAATTCTGCTGCCCCATATAGCAGACACTTGCAAATTACTTACTTAGCATGTGATTTTCTGATACGCTTTAAACCATTATTAAGTGCTTCTTTAAAATTCTGAGTAAAACCTTTGCTGTTTATTTTGTTGCCCTCATAGACTTGAAAAGAGGAAATGTTATCTATAACTATGGATGTAAATAAGCTTTTGTTTATAAACAGAACACAGGGAAGATCATGAGTGCATTATGGGTACAACGTACAGTGCCTGAAGTTACTAACAACCTAATGTCCGTATTATACTATATTATACCATTTCTTTCTGGAGAAAAACCTGGACATTATCATGGCTAACAGAATTACATTTTTCATATCATCATTTTCGTGTTAAGAATGTGAAGGAGGGCTGCGGAGATAGCTCATCAGAATAAGTGCTTGCCTGGCAAGCACAAGGACCTGAGTTCAACCTCTGGCTCTGAAAAATAACCAATAACAACAAGATGTCTTGCCGGGCGTGGTGGTGCATGCCTGTAATCCCAGCACTTGGGAGGCTGAGGCAGGAGGATCGGCGCAAGTTCGGGCCCAGCCTGGGCTACAAAAATGAGCTCAAGGCCAGCCTGAGCTGCACAGTGAGGCCCTGTCTCAAAAAGACAAAAAAAAAAAAAAAAGAATGTGAAGGAAAGGAAACCAGGTCCCAAGATCTCTTAAATGCAGTTCTCAGAAGGGGTGGAGAGAACGAGATAGTACGCTGGGACATTAGCAACTGGAATTTAGTGAAGGCTTCTCTCTACTTCCATTGTAGGAAGGGTGTGGTAGCAGAACTGAGCTGTGTGTTTGGGTGCTTGTTCACATGTTTTTATGTGAAGTCATTCTGTGCACTGGTGAGGGTGATGCTGGCTCACACCAGGTGCGACTGGAAAAATCTCGATCCTGCTCTACCTTGCCATGCTTAAGAGACCAGGCTCATGCCACTTCTTCCTGACGCTGGAAGGCTAATTTTCAGCAGGATTTTGCTCAGTTTCCATGCATATGTCTTGCAAATAGAAGAGACAAGTCAAAACTGGTACTTAATGCAACAACAGGATATAAATTCCCTACAACTCAATCAAGCCTTCAATGACCTGCTTCCAGTCAACACCCTCCCAGTATCCTCTTTGTCACTGTCTTTTACATCAAACCTTCAGGCTTTTATTCCATTTTGCCAAGATTTCAGGGCCTTCACATCTGTTGCTCTCTCCTCAAAATGAGATCTCCCCACGGATCCCCTCCCTTGTATTCATCTTCTGTAATGGCCATCCGTACTTACTCATGAGACAACTCTTCTGTTGGCTGCCCCTCCCCACCATTCTGGTGCAAGCTTGGCCTTGTATGACTTCGAATCTGATACGCCTTATACTTTGCAGAGCCTCTGGCTGCCTGCTGCGTTTGGGTAGTGGGCGCACCCTTGCACAAGTGGAAGAATTATTTTCTCTTTCTCTGCCTACAAGCAGTGTTTGTCTCCAACAGTGCTAGTGTTCTCTGTGTGCTTCCATTTTCCTCTGGATGACCCAGGTCTCAGGAGCTGGGAGCATGACCTCTACTCTTTGTCCCTAAAACCAATATTGATTCTGACATTCTACTCTCTCACTGTCCTACTTAACTCTTCAGCTCTTTCAAGACTCTTGACTCTTCCAATAATTCAGTGATTTGTTTGAAATTCTTAGAGGATTTCCTTGATTGTGTATTGTCAAATACAATCTTCTTGCCTTGTTCAATTTTCTTTAGGTTTCTTAACACTACTCTTGTTATTGACTCTGCTATTTCTACTGGAAATCTTTTACCTTAGTAGAATGGAAAATTCAGTGAGAAAGATTCTGCACCTTGTTTTTCGCAATCAAGACTAAACACGACACACGACATTTATTCAACAAATCTTTTGAGGATGCATAGCAGTGTCTGCATGTCTGTGTGTTTCCGATACAGTGCCGGTAATGGCACACACTTGTGCTTTCATAATAAGTCTTCTGGTGTTGAACTAACACAAGGGCCATTTTTGGTTTCCTAATTTAAATGTAAGTTGAATTGCTTTAATTTATTTTAAAAGAGAGTGAAAAAAAGCATGTAAGAAGTTTGATCCTGAAAACTCCAAGTTCTAAGCTGGCTTGAAGACTTTCACAAGTCCAACTGGGTTATTCCTCTAAGGCTTTGGGGTCCCCCTTGTTAGAAAAATGGGCTTTTATGTGTTACCATGTTTGTCCTTTTAGAACATAATCCTAATAAGTTGAAACTACTTGTTGAGCTTTCCAGGGATGCTCTTTCTTTCAGTTTGGCTGGCATCAACACACTGGAAGGGTCAGATTTTGCAGATAAAATAGATGTATCACCCTGTATCCTAAATGATGCCTTAATGGATATCTAACAAATGTTTATCTTGCAGGGGTACCATTCCTAATGATTTGACTATTTATGGTGTCTTTAGTTTTCTATAGACAGTATTGCTCTTAGGTACTTCTTATAGTTTTTCAGACTAATCAAGACCCATAAATATTCAAATTAAAATATGGTAGTTATAAGTAGCTGTAGGAAAGCAAATCTAGGTCCGTTATTTATTCACAAATCTTGCCATACTCTATGGGTTCCATAATATATATTCACGGATGAGAGTTCTTGCCCATTTTCCAATTTGAAAAATAGTCTTAGATACTTACAGTATCATATGTTTTATGTAGAATAAAAAAGCAGGAATCACTATGACAATTAGAACAGAAGACATATATAAATTTAAGTCTACAAAAAGTGTAATATTCTTTTTTTTAAGAATTTTTTATTGTATTTATTTAGTTTTTTCTTGTTTCAGAACCTTTATTTGTTTATTCACTCATTTTTATGGCCGGCTCAGCCCGCCCCGAGGGCAGGGCTGGTGCAGCATGTGATGCCGGGGATTGAACCGCGGTCCCTGAAGCCACCCAAGCTTTCCCAAGCAAGCGCTTTAGACCACTGAGCCATCCCTCCAGGCCCCGAAAGTATAATATTCTTAATTGTTTAGAGGCAGGCCAACAGTGGATTCTGAATTTTCCAGGAAACTAAAGGGAAGCATCTGATGGCTTCCAAGTTGATGAAGCTGATTGGGCTAATATATGAAAATTACTCAGAGGAAGCTGAGCCTTTTCTCATGGTAAAATCTGAAAGGCTGTCCCAGCAGATTGTTAGAGAGGTAAGACTTGGTGTCTCTATACAGGGGATAACTGGTGTTGCCTGGTCAGGAAAGCACAGGGTGTCGTGGCCTATGAGCCCTGACATGGCTGGGTGTAAGAACATGACGCACAGAGTGTCCTAGTGCTGATACAGATGGGCTAAACGCATGCCTTGGAGAGCAAGCTGAGAAGACCATTCCAGACTAGATAACTTGGCTTTGGCATCGGTGAATAACTTTCTCAGACTTGCAGGGTGGGTTACCAGTTTCTGACTCCACAGTCAGAGTCCTTCCTACAACCAAGTTAAGAATGGAAACTGACTGTATTTCCCTTGCTTAATGAGTCTGTGGTAGTCGGGGAAAGGCAGAATGTACTGGTGGCCAGGTTTGAAGCCATCCAATGGGCAGGAAATGAAGAGTTCAGCTGAAGACAGGTGTAGGTGCCTAGTGGGGGAGTAGGCACAGGGGAGCAGGAGTATGGATCCAAGGGGACTGGGTATAAATTCTGCTGTGCTAAGTAGCAGTCATCTGACTTGAGAAATTATTCATCATCTTGGAGGTTCCAATTTTGTATCTATAATGTCAGCCTAATGATCCACATCGTGAAGGATTTGTTTTTGTTTTCTTTTTTTTTTTCAAGCATGCAGGAACATTTGTAAGGAAGTTGGGAAATAGCAGGTGTTTGGTAATGGTAACCTTTAGTATAGTTATGTTTAGTTTCAAGTCACAGAACTAATTAAGAGAGCAGGCAGTTCACCACATATATAGAATTTAAATTTCAGCACAAGTAAAAGATAAAATGACAATAAAAAAAAATCACAAGTCATAAAAGGCAAATTCTAGTTTCAGGCCAGAAAGCCAGGGGAAAAGAAGCCTGCAAGACGGTGAGCTGGGCGGGCCGAATGATGTGTCTTAATTACCAGGAACGAGGAAGGCTTGGTTTGTGGTGGCAGCAGCAGCGTTACACTGAAGCCTGGACTTCTACTTCGGCTCCTCCTACACCAGCGCTAGTAATGGGGAGGGTAATGCTCCCTAAAGCGGAAGTGAGTTGATTTTGTCCCTAGGGACAAGGAATGCTAGCCCAGATCTCGCCAGAGGAAACTGCTGATTTCCTAAATGCTGATCTGAGTGCAGATCACATTTGAACTCAGCCATGAGGCTGGTGACAGAGTCACTCAACTCTTCTTAAAATGCCAGATGGACAAAGCAACAACGGGGACGAGACGCTACAAATCGCTATTTTCCAGGATTTTAAATTTAAACATTATTGATTCGGTAGGAGCGAACATGGACAACTTTAAGTACAAAACTATCTTCGTATATGTTGTTTCTCAAATCAACTTGTTCACTATGTTTCTTTCTAGCATTATTCTTCATTTCCATTTTTGAGATGAGGAAACAGAGCTCCATGCAGAACAGCCACAAACAAGTTATCAACTTTATCGGAACAAGGGCCGAAATTCTTAATTATGTCAACCAGAACTCTACAAGTAGTCCATCAGCCTTCCAGATAGTTTATTTCCCTCTTCAGAAACTATGTACTTGAACCTTACCCTGAAAATATGCTCAGTACTTCACGCATTTTTCATGTATTCCTTTCTTTTCATGCTTCAGATGTTAAGATAAAAATTATATATAGCTTCCTTTTGCCATTGATTCTTCCTTCCAGGGATCTCTAGATCAATTACTTGTACTTTATATTTCACTTGGGCAATGTAATTAAGTCTTTTGCTTCTTTATTTCTTCCATTTTTAAATTTTGTTTATTCATTTTAATGAGAAAAAATAGCAACGAACCAGTTTCAAAACAGATGAGTAGGACAGTTACAATGATTAATACATTGCAATTTGTTGTCCTCGTAGCAGTTATTCAGAGGACAAGATGTAGACTTGATGTCTTGTCTAATTTTTTTCTTCTAATAGCATCAACTACATGTTATGTTCTAAGTATTATTGGGAAGGGCAGGTCCTACATTCTTTGAACTTAACTGTTACTTAGGAAACCTAGGAAACAATTTAATGTGAAATAAATATAATTGTATATTATGGCATATACATTGTAGGAAGGAAAACAACAGTAGGTGAGGCTGAGGACCAAAAGGTCATGCCTGCTTAGCTTGTGGAGGAGAGAAGCCTTCTGAAGGGGTGGGCGGGAAGCTGGCAGCTGAGGCTTGACTGCCTTTTCACTGAGGTTCTTCGCCTGCTCTGGTAATTCCCTGCTAAATCTAAGTTCCTATGTGCCTATTTATTTTTATCGCCTCTACAGGATCTGACCCAGGACTTTGCCAACTGGGCTGGCTTGATGAGTGCTGCGAGTGTCGAAAGGGATGTTCTCCGTTAGCAAAATCTACAGTGATTTGTGTTTGCTTCTGAATAAATGTTCTGAGTTCCCTTTTGTCCTGAACTGGGCACTTTGGAACGAGGCCTTTAATGACCAGGAGGCCCTGAAAATGGGGGAAAGAAAGACGCAGTGTCTGTTGCTGTCCAGGTCTTCACTACAGGAGGAAATTTGGGAGCAAGGAAGGCCAGTAGTGTTTGTTTTCCCTTCAGCTTGCCAGGGAAGCATTGGGAGGCCATTCCCCGGATAATCTTCATCTTTGTGAAGGACTAGAAGACTTATCCCACTATTAAATAAGGGAAGGTCAAAGGCAATGTCAAAACAAATACGCTGTTACAACTAGAACACACTTTCTGCCTGCAAGTTTTGAAATGTCTGTACTCAACTTGTATTTCCATTGTGATGAATATACAAATCATATGCTATTCAGCAGTCCTCACCAAAACTGATTTTCTAATGGGACACCTTTACACGTCCTGCTTTCTTTGGCAGGGGAATGAGGCGCCTTGCAAATTAGAACTGGTAAACTTTAAGGCACTGCACTTGGAAATGACGAGTCAGGGGGACGTGAGATGGGTGACCACAGTCCTAACCTTTCTTTCCTCAGTTTCCTGGGAGTGTTCACCTGGCTGGGCCTGGGATGTAAGGGCTACCATCCTCCTCACTTCCCTTTCTTTTACTTGAATTGGACTTGCACTGTGAACCATCTAGTGTTCCTCTAAACAAATAATCTAGGAGAATGAGTATTGATCTAGACCCCTTCTCCACAAGACTTTCATACCTGGCTTGCAGGCCTGGAGTCAAATGGAAGAGAAGCTCAACTCACTCTCCCTAGAGGAAGTCTGACCCTCACCCTCCCTGAGCTGTGCAGGCCTAAAGATATATATATATATATATATATATATATATATATATATATATATATATATATATTTTTTTTTTTTTTTTTTTTTTTGGAAAAAGATCATTACTATCTTTCAGCAAGTCAATATAAGAAAAATGGAGAAAGTTTCACAACGGCAGCATTGCTGCTATAGTCAGAGAAGAAAATTAGCATATTTAAAAAGCTCTTCATGGTTGATGTGGATTGAATAGAATGCGAACATTATTTTCTTTTATTTCTCTTACCCCCAAACAGACGTGGATACTCCATGGCTGCCACTCCTTGTGATCTTTCTTAAAGCCTTCCGAATTAATGATATTGCTTCTTTAGCTGTGCACGCTACCTTTTAAGAGGCAGCCGGTGTTCAAAGATGGACTTTGTACTCCATTGCTCTACCAGAAGGCCAATCAGACAGCTTTGGGACAGCCAATGACTTGTGGCTGAATCAGTGACATTTTTTAAAAGAACTCATTATCAGTGCAGCGAACAAGATCTGCATCATAAAATAGTGCAGCACTGTAACTCTTTTATGAGTGTGACAGCTTGGGGATTACCTGATGCAATTTCAAATATTTTACCTTTTAAAGGGTTAGAAAATTTAGACAAGGATTCACTCCATTCCTCTTGGCATAAGGCAGCTGTTTTCCTCTTGTAGCTGATTCTAAGCTGAGAAAAATTAAGAGAAGAATTAAGGCATGTTTCTATGACTAAAAGTCATCTTACCATGAAGAAATTACTAGTAAACACGTAGTGAATCTTTCATAAACATCATCAAAAATTTCTGGGAGAGACCTGGCGTGGTGGTGTGTGCCCGTAATCCCAGCACTGTGGAGGCTGAAAACGAAAGGATTGCTATAAGTCTGACCTGCACAGTGAGACCTTGTACCAAATACATTAAAAAAAAATTCTTTGAGACTAAAGAATGAGTGAAGTATGGTTTTGATCAATTCTCATAAATTCTTCATAGTTCTGTAACATCATAGTCAAATTTACATTCTGTGAGGAGCCAGCAAATGGCAAAAAACAAAAACCAGGCTGGGAAGAGGTTAGAAGACCAACATCCTGCTTGCTAACCTAAGGACATTTTCAGACCGACGGCTCAGATCACCATTGGCTGGTGGCAGATTATTTACACATCCTGGCTGTTGGTTGTTACATGGATGCTTCAAATTATTTCAGCTATGGGAAGGTGAAATTTTGATAGTGTCAGGTTGAAACCTCATGTGAGAGAATTCCAAATGCCTCAAGGACTTATAATTGGAAATTCAGATTTGACGACGGAAGGAAAGTGAGAACACGCTGAAATAGCACTAGTGTCAGCGTATTGTTATGTCACAGAAGAATACGTTGAAAATGGCCACATATGTAACAGCACTCAGGCATACCCATGTATGGGATTATGGGATTCTGTCTGCCTATCTATCTGTCTGTCTATCTATCTATCTATCTATCTATCATCATCATCATCATTATCATCTCTCCATATATATGCATAATTTGGATATACCCATATGTGTTATATAAAATTATATTCATGTATAAATATAGCTATATATTCATGTATATATATGCATATAGAAATATATCTATAAGCTTCTAATATAAGAATCTTTACTCATAGTGAATGGAAAGGCTTTTTGAGACAGTAAATTGTACGTTTTTTTTTTTTTTTTTTTTGTCTTTTTGAGACAGGGTCTCGCTACGCAGTTGAGGCTGGCCTTGAGCTCACTTTTGTAGCCCAGGCTGGTCTCGAACTCGCACCGATCCTCCTGCCTCAGCCTCCCGAGTGCTGGGATTACAGGCATGAGCCACCACGCCCGGCTGTACGTTATAATTCTACCTTTTTACACAACGTTCATAAACAGGAAACAACAAGGTGACTCTGCACTCTGAGACTCTCCCCAGATGGCCGGTGCTTGTCTTGGTGCACACGGGTAGCAGTGGCCTCGTGTAGGTGGAGGCTGTGCTGGTGCATCCTTCAGGCTGCAGGGATGTAGAGGTGGAGGTTCGCACCTCACCTTTTCCACTTGTTCTACAGCTGACTTTGGTCTGGATGGTCAGGCTATTACTGCTCAGGTGAGGACCCCACACCCCTGGAGATGTCCGAGCAGTCACTTAGCAGTCCTGCTCTAGAGACTTCTACCACTGCCAAGCCCTCGCATGAGCCTTGGCCACTTTTGAATCTCTGGAGATAGCCTCCTGTGCATTTCTTGTCTTCTGCCTCACTCTCCCAGATCCCTTTTTATACTTTAAAGAAATGATGTCATTGCATTTCAGAAGTGCAAATCTAATCATGCCATGACATAGAATGCATCGATGATCTTAATTTCCAGCATAAAATTTGTAGTTGTAAAATTACACCTAAGACTCACCTGCTTCTCTGCAATCTCTTACGTATACTGTATGGCCAGTGAAATTGCTTTCCGTCATCCATCCTCTCTGACATACACAAGTCACACGCTGATTCTTGCTGCTTCTGACTCTGCAACTGAAATAGCCATTCTTCTGTGAAACCTTCCTTTTCTACAATGTATTTGAGTTGTCTTTCTTTCGATCAGGAAGTAACACAACCCTCCGCTTCTTTCTGAGTGCCTAGATTCTATTTTAATGTCAGGTTTGGGGGTTGAATTTTTACCACTGGAGTGTGAATTCATGCAGACAATGATTATGTCCCAGTTACTTTTAGATCCCTAGTAGGTTTGGGCAACGCAGTAAATGAGCTATGAAAGTTTATTAAAGGGGAAGCATCGAAAGTTGAAGTGCAAGTAATTCTAGTGATTCACAGGATTTCAACTAAGGAAATGAATCTCGCTTTGTGGAATCCCAGGCTGTTGCCAATCTACAAATAGGATGCGTGCAAATGTGTTGCGCTGTGTCAGCAGGTGTGCAGCAGGAGCGTGGGGAGGGAAGAATGTGGGTGGTAGGGATGTCTCGCAGTGTTCGAATTTCATGTAGTTGACTATCATATCAGGAATGTTACTCATCTAACTAATATCACTAATAGCTAGTCATAGTGATTTAAACACGTAGAGATTGACGTTATCGTGTAATTATAAAAGGTAGGTTGTTGCCCTCTAGTAGTTTTTAAAATGCTAAGGTATGTGGTCTTTATGATTCTCCTGATCCTTTCCTTTCCTTTCTTTTTTTTTTTTTAAATTCTTTTCTCTCTCCCCACTCATTTCTGTCTCCCTCCTCCTACCTTCCTCCCTCCCCATGGTGCTCAAGATTGGGACTCAGTAGCTAGGCAAATGCTTGATCACTGCCCTACAGCCCTAGCTGTTGGCCTTTTTCTTCAAAGTTCACAAAGGCTGTCAGAATTCTAGTCATTCAGATCACATCCCAGGTAGGAATCAGGAGGAGACATGGGAAACAGAAAAGACGAGTGTGTCAAGAGAAATGGTAGGTGAAGATCTACCATGTCAGTTTAAGGAGTAATATGAAATAACAGTCAAATTTCAGGTGGTGATTGTATTTGAGTAAACGATTTTGCTTTATTATCAAATTGAAGAGTTATTGACATTTTGGCACATCAGTAAATGCCAGGAAATGGATGGTGATCCCAATGCAAACTTAACGGTGTAATTTCTTTCTTCACTTACTTGTGATGAATTTCATTAGCAAAATCCCCTCAGTATTACTCAAATTTACTGGCCAGGTACTTGCTCTTGATCAGGCACTGTGCGGAAGGAATAGAATATAGAGAATATAAGAGAAAAGAATAATCTTCTGGTCCTCTAGTGACACATTAATTAGAGAATCTGATGAATACATCTTGCAGGAGGCTAAAGCTTCCACGAACAAAGCGAGCTGTGTGTGCTCTGGGCAGGTAGCATCTAGACCAGCAGTGCTGAACCAGTCAATTACATGTGTGCACTTGTATGAGCAATTCTGTTAATAACCTGTATGCTCATATTCAGTGATCCTAACCGATTTTCTATTTTCCTATGCTATATATATTTTAATTATATTGATTAAAATGTAGTATGTATTATTACTGAATCTAATGAATATGTATGCTATTGTATGATTTATTTTTAATTGTGTCTTACTAAAATGTTTGTGATGTACCATAAAGTGATAAAAAATAGAAAATTTTATAAATAAAAGAAAGAAAAGATGAAAGGCACAGATGAGTTGATTTTCTACACCAAATCCTCAGTACTGAGGCTTATTGGCTATGTCCACACTTCCTAATAAATAAATGGGTTTCACCACCACCAGTGGAGACATAGTCTGTTCAGGATGAAAGAACAAAAGCCAAGATGGCGTCCCGAAGGAACGGATGACTCTCTCATTTTTTCAAAAGAAGCGAATCCTGCCGTTTCTCGTGTCTTGTATTCTGAGTAATACTTGAAAGGTAACAATAGGCAATGTATTCACTATTGTTATTCGATTACTTATCTATGAAATTTTGTTTTGCCTTTGATCCATAAAACATAAAAGGAAGGGAAAAAAATCAGAAGCACATCATAGTAGTCTCGAGCAAACTAAAAAAAAACAACTGCTCAAATATAAAAGAGAAAGGTTTATGGTGTGCACGGGAGCCATCATGCAGCCTGCATGGCTCTCCAAGAGAGTGTGCACTGGGATGAATCTCTAACTTCCGGTCCAGACTGTTCACGCTGAGAACGGAGGACCATAAGGCTGCGCTAAAACTTGGGCTCTGGCTTCACAGCCCCCCTGCCTGCCTCCGGTGGGCTGTCCTCCGAGTACCTAAGGAAGGTGCAGAGGGAAGATGCAGTTAAGCTGGACTGGGTGCTTGGGCCATCAGGTGGCACTAGACTGGAGATATGGAGCAAGGAGCATGGGGAGCACCTTAGCACTTACAGTTAGAGTCTGGCATAAACCATAACATTTGAAATCTCTTCACTGACTCCAAAAAGCTTTTATTTATTACCTGTTAGGTCACCGAAGCCAGAATTTCTTTTTTTTTTTTTTTTTTTTTTTTGTCTTTTTGAGACAGGGTCTCACTATGCAGCTCAGGCTGGCCTTGAGCTCACTTTTGTAGCCCGGGCTGGTCTCGAACTCGCACGGATCCTCCTGCCTCAGCCTCCCGAGTGCTGGGATTACAGGCGTGCGCCACCACGCCTGGCCCGAAGCCAGAATTTCAATGCAGAAGAGAGTTCCCTGTCCTCAGCATGCTTGCAGCCTAAGGATGGAGACAGAGAAGTACAGGTTTTCAAGTGCGCACGGGTGGTGTTTATGACCAGGGTCCTAGATGGGAACTGTGGAGAAAGCTAGTAGGTAATTGCCAGGAGGTGAATCTTAGTGTGAGACCTGCAGCACCCCGACTTGTCAAGGCAAGTGATGGTACAAAAGGAGGGGACCACACTGACCTAAGAAGGAGCATCTGGAAAAATAGAAGGGCAAGCAGAAAAGAGTAACAACACAGAAATCAAAAGGCAGTTGCAAGAGAGCGGGTGACAGGAAGCTCCGGACTCAAGGTTATTTGAGGCATGAGGACTGAGTAGGTTATGAGCGTTCATGACAGCAGCCAACACAGGGGACAGAAGGAAGGTGGATGGCACCTTTGCCTGTGGAGGTGAGGAAGGGGCATTACGTGGGTCTGTTTGCATTAAGGTGGTCGTGGTGGGCAAAGGAGAAATAGGGATGAGAAATTATAGTGCAATTACACCAGATACTGTACAGGAAGAGATGCGCCTAGTTTGCAAGACCATACCTCTGGGTATTCAAAGGGTGGGATGTAGCATGGATGGAAGAATCAAGCTTGCAGTCAGGAACTTCTTCCACAGAAACCCATGAAGTTGAAGTTCCCGGATGAGGTGTGTGTGTGTGCGCATGCGTATGGAGGATAGAGAGGGGGAGAGAGAGCGAGCGAGCGAGAGAGCGAGAGTGAGAGCGAGAGCGAGAGAGAGAGAGAGAGAGAGAGAGAGAGAGAGAGAGAGAGAGAGAGAGAGAGAGAGAGAGAGAGAGATTCTGGGTGGTTTCCGGGTTTCCGATTCTCTGGGAAAGACAACCACGTTTTTTGAGAATTTAGGAGCAAGACCTTCGAGGTAATGCTGGCAGTTTCAAATGTGGAGTTGGAGAGGGAATTGCTTAGAAGCCCGTGAAAGTACATGGTGATGTTGGTGATCCTGGCAATCTTCCCCCCCCCCCCAGGCCCATGGTTTTATTTTGTTTTATAGTCTGTATAAAACATTTTATTTTATTTATATACATACTGCGTATGAGTTTTATTGATATGAATATAGGTAATATATGCAAAGTATAGTTGACTTTTCTACCAATACGGTAACATACTATACATTTTATATATTTCATATATTTTACTTGACAGTATACTTTTGTAACAGTCTGTAGCAATACATAGACCACTTAATGATCATTTTGTATTTTTACAAAAGCATACTATTTTACTATATCCATTTTTCATAAATTCATTTAACATCAGCTGTGGTGTGATATAGAATTCTTGCAATTATAGAATTGTTTGCTGATATATGGGATTAATTCATAGAAATGGGATTATTGGGTGAAAATGTATATGTGTTTGTAGTTTCTTTTTAAAATTTTTTTTCTTATTATTTAAATTTAACAATGGTTATATTACATATTTTCATCATCAGATCAGTTTAGATTGATAGATATAGGTATATAAAATTGATCAAACAATTAAACATTAACACTTTGTGAGGACAATATGCAATGTGTCAACTGTTAAAAAAAAGAAAGGAGAAAAGAAAAAAAAAAGTAATGTTTATTGATCCTGGCAATCTTGAAGTCTTACTAACCTTGGAGACCTGTATTTTCTGTTGGCTCTGGCTTTCTTTGTCTCCTCTGGAATAGTTAGATCTATTTTCAGGAGTGGAGAAAGCCCCTAATTAAATACACCTTTGTAGCGCTCTGAGTTGGTTGACTGTGAGAATAAGAGGGAAGGGATTGGAAGAAAATTTGAAGGCATGGTTTAAGTGAAAGCTTCCCAGGTTTTCCTTTACAAAGGTTTTCCATGTCTGTTATGTCTACAGCTCATAATGAGTGCTGAGAGTAAGTAATTCTTAGTCCAGTAGGCCTGAAATCACAAATTTCAGACTAGCATAAATGCACTTGAGCATTAAGAAAAAAAATGCCTTTTTTATGAAAATAGCTGGGAAGCGTTGGCTAAGACTTATGAACTCTATGCAAGTTTGGGGTGGCAGGTAACCCCAAGGAAATCCAGCTTTTCTAAAAACAGTTCAGTATTGCCATGAGGTAGATAAGTGGAGGTGACAGGAATGGCCGAGCAACCGGGAGGGAGCTGTGGCCCCAAAGAAGGGTGTTAAAAACAAAAATTTCAGAGACTACAACTCCAGGAAACAGCAGAGACAGGTGTGGGCTCAGGCTGGTGGGCTGGGCCGTTGTGGCATGGAGCTGAACCCTGGGCTGGGGCTAGATTGTCCCAGAGACGCCCATGTCACCTGGAAGAATGACAGGCAGGACTGCTGGCGTTTTGTTTTCTTTGTCTCTTCATCTTCGCTTTCTTTTCCCCACTGCTCAGGCCACTAGCTAGTTAGGGATTTTATCTTAAGGAGGCACTTGGTCTTCAACTGAATGATTAATTGATGTAATGCTAAGGCAACTCTAGGGATCGAAATGAATCATCTTTAGTTTTTCTTTATTCATTTAAACTGATGATCTCATGGCTAAAAGCAGGTTTACAGTCTGTGGATGAAGAAGAGTGAAGCAAATGTCCCTTAGAGGATTCCATGTAAGTGCTGGCTCTTGCAGCTGAAGTTTAAGCTATTATAAATGCTGTTATTAAAACACTTTAAAAATAATTAGATTTTTTACATATTTCATAAATTATTAGTGTATAAATCTTAGAATCTGATGTTTGGAGGCATATTTGATGTAGGAATTTTTTAATGATGAAGGGATATTGGGACTTGAACCCAGGGAGTCTCTACAATGGAGCAATATCGCTAGCCTTCAAAACATTCTGTTAAAATTTGAGACAGATTCTTGATATGTAGCCCAGATGGCCTTGAACTTGTAATTCTCCTTCCTCAGTAGCTGGGTTATGTGCACGTGCCATCATGTCCCTCGTTCAGATGTGACCTTTAAATCTTACAGTTTCTCTATGATAATTTCCCTGTCCACGTTAACTGTGTCAGAAATAATGTCTGTATGTAATTTCAAATAGGCTCGATAAATGCTTCTTTATAGAGAGCCCTTCCTGGTCTTCCTTTCACTCCAGGAAGTTTATATTTGTAATCCTGTGGATAAGTTATCGGAATCCTGTCAAGTTAATTTCAATCTACCACTTCTGGTGCAATCCATTGTAAGAATAAAGACATTAAAGCATGTTGATAGTTATGGGTATCATAGGGGTCCTACGTCTAGCCATAGTGATGGCTATCTAAACAAAGGCCTCTACCCAGGGCTGAGCCTGGGTTTTATTTAGTCACAAAGAAAGAGAGCACTGAGTACGAGTGACTGAGAATAGCAGGAAGTAGGTGAGTGCTATGAACTGGGCTAGGTAGGAAGCCTGTATTTACTTCTACAGATATAGAGAGAAAGATATGCAGAGAGTAATCTTCATTACACAACTGAGATAATATCTAGTGTTTTGGGGTCTGGTGCTGCACTTCTGATGAGTATTGTTTTTCATTTTATTTTTAATAAGAATAACAATATGACATTTTCAAAAGCACACTAGTAGTATATTCTCAATAATTGATATAATGCATATTGTTGTCTTCGCAGTAGTTATACAGAGCAGAGGATCTAGACGTGATAATTTTTCTAATCATCATTTTTTTTAATTTTTATTTATTTTATTTTTTTTTAATTTCTTTTTTTTAAATTTCTTTTTATTTTTTTCTTGTTTCAGAACTTTTGTTTGTTTGTTTATTTTTATGGCCGGCTCAGCCTGCTCTGAGGGCAGGGCTGGCGCAGCATGTGGTGCCGGGGATCGAACGGCGGTCCCTGCAGTCGCCCAAGCTTTCCTAAGCAGGGGGTTTAGACCACTGAGCCATCCCGCCGGGCCCTCTAATCATCATTGATACAAAAATTTCTTCTCATTGAGCTAAGAGAAAGTAGTTGTATACATAGTCCATTTTCCATGCTTGCAGTGAGTTATTGGCAGAACTGGCAATGTCAAAAGCTGTTGATTTAAGCCTTTTGCAGCTCAGCATACTAATGTAGCTTTATGTTTTATGCCTTGTGGTTAAACTTTTTCTGCTGGGTGGTTAAGGGAAATTAAAGCAAGACCTGTAATACAAATACCTATATAACAAAATAAGTAATTTTGATATCTGATAAGGTCAGTCAAATCCCCTCAGGATTTACCCTGAACCCACGTACAGCATTTTGTAGAACTGTTGTCAGTGTGAGCCATCTGGATGAGTCACAGCCATTGCTTGACCAGTTTGCTTTCTGTGAAAGCCTGAGAGAATGTTTTCTCTCTAGGTGACTCTCCTTAGGCACACTATACATTATCAAACCCTATCCTCTGTGGTTCCATAATCTTGAACAGAAAATTGGTAAACCACTGTGTTATAGGATGTTACAGCACAGGTTCTCTTATAAAAATTAGAGAAAAAGAAGTACTGCAAAGATTGCCAATATTTTGGACCTAGCCCTTCAAGGTCAGTGATAACTGATGTGCAATCTTTCAGTCCCCAGGAAGTCATAGCCTCTACCTCAAGGTTTGATCCCAGCTGACAGTGTGGAATATTGGCTCTTTATCTTGTCTTGATTCAGCTCATACTAAACAGCAGGGGGTATGAGTTATCAAGAAAACATACATACTGTCTTCAAAGACTACCACCACAGTCTCACCTAGAACAGTATGTATTGCTTAAAGTCAATTGAAGGGATAAGGAAAAGTCTTAGCTAGCTCTCTCACACCAGTGCATGGAAATAGGGTCAGGGTCAGCCAAAATGGGGACAGTTGCTCTTTTTTCAAGGAGAGCCACCTAGGGGGTCCTCCACAGGTGTCACAGTTTGTAATTCCAGAATTATAGCTTTCACATGGCATTAGCTTTTTACATCAACGCATCCTTATGAAAGATGTTTGCAAGCCGGGCGTGGTGGTGCACGCCTGTAATCCCAGCACTCAGGAGGCTGAGGCAGGAGGATTGGTGTGAGTTCGAGACCAGCCTGGGCTACAAAAGTGAGCTCAAGGCCAGACTCAACTGCATAGCGAGACCCTCTCTCAAAAAGACAAAAAAAAAAAAAAAAAGATGTTTGCATACATAAAATTTTTGTCCCTGTGCTCCTAGTTAGCTCTATGTGAGTGAAGGGGGCTTCACTTAGAAATTCAGTACTGGTTTTACCCAGCTAAGATAGGAAGGAATTCTTCTGTTGCTTTCTTATTGTTCTCTTTCCTCACGTGTCTATTTTCCTTTTCTTACAACTTTATCTGACTTCATTTAAGCCATGTTAGCTAGAAATGGTAGTCTTCCACGCTAAGGGTTAAAGTTTAAGACAATGGCCAGTGTTATTCAAAATATCAATGCTATTATCTAAAAGTAATATTTCAGAAAAAAAATATGCATTATATGAAAGGCCGAGTTTCAGTGTCAGGAGAAGCAATGTGGTGAAAAGTGTTCTTAAATTGCTGATAACATGAAATTTTCAGATTATATAATTTTTCAGGGTATATGCAGACTGGGTCAAAATGAAATGCTAACAGGTGTCTTTAAAGGATTTGAGGACACAATATAGAAGTATGTATCTGTGAAGATAGACTGCTCCAATCTAAATGTGGGAGAGATAACTTGGAAATTTGTTTACAGGCATGTGGTATTCAACTTTGCCACGGGACAATAAAATTAACTTATTCAGATTGTTGTCATGCTTAAGATAAGGGGGAAGAGTGCCTCCTGTGATCTGATATAGTATTAAGGCACAGCCACAGAGGAGAAACAGCTTCTGAAATCTCCGTGAAAGTGGCAGCACTGAAATGAAAATCTAAACGTGTTATGAAAACTGAATGAACTATTTCTCAAGGGCAGAATTTTCAAAGGGAACTCACCTAAAAATCTCTTTAGATGTTCAATTTGTAGTATGAGTACTTAATCTTTTTTTTTTTTTGGCTTTGAAATTGTACCTGTTTAACTGTTTTGTACCATTTCAAAAATCAGAGTCATGTCTGAAATGAATCACACCAGCCAGAAAAAAAAGAAGAGGTCTTTTAAATTGATTTATCTTACTGGGACAAAATTCAGGAGGCATGGCAGCTGTGATATTAGACAGGGAAATGCGCTGCCCATTTCCGGTCTAGCTTTGGATTGCCTGTAGAAGGCAATTTGGCTTTTGTGACCAATTCAGAGAACTGACATGACAGCTATGGGCTCCAACATGACTTAAGTCTGATTCAAAATTAAGGTTCTAATGAACATGGAGACTGATCTCTCTCCTCTCACACGCAGAGATAAGAGTTTTCAGAGCTCTTCCTAATGATCACGTGATTGGCTTGGATTCCTCCTGAGGGGTGAAGAAGAATAAAGAAAACCAGAGCAGGGTTGCCCAAGTGGGGGAAAGGGTGAGAATTGATGCGGTGAACCAAACTGATGCCTATGTAAAATTTGTCCTTCTAACATAGCTCAGGATGGTCTTTGTTTCACGACTTTGTGCCTTCTGATTCTTTTCTGTTGTAGGAATACTGTAGTGCAGAAAGTAAAAGTAGGTGAATTTGCATCAAAGTAATTTAAGTTCACATCAAAGCAACATGTTTAAATGATATTATTTATGTTTATACCTGGGAATGGGAGCAACTAATTTGAAGATAGCATCATGTAATACAGCAGCCATTGTTGAATTCAGATGACTTTGTTTAGTGAAATCTTGTATCTTTTTTTTTTTTTTTTTTTTTTTTTCCAGTACTGGGGATTGAACTCAGGACCCTGCACTTGCCAGACAAGTGCTTATTCTACTGAGCTATCTCCCCAGCCCTCTTGTATTTTTTTCTAATACTATGTTTTTCTACCACTGTTTTGTATTCTTTAAAAGTAATTTTTTAAAAAAATAAATGATTGCATTTCAAGGTATCACTTTTTTCCTCTAAAATGCATCTTTAAGCTAGACATCAGTGTGACTCTTTTCTGAATGAATTGAACCTTGATTGAGTACTTGAGACTTGGTTGAGCAAATCACCTCTTGCCACATTTTTTTCTGGATTTTACTCATCTCTGTCACGTCTCAATGATATCCTTCACTCTATCTCTCTTAAAGTGAAATGAATTTACTCAGTAATTTCTTTGCCTTTAAATACTTGCTTATGTGCATATTCACGAAGTGATTCCCTTAATTCTTCCTTAAAATACAGGAATATTAAATAACCTACAGTATTATGTAGTTCTTCTGGTCTTTGGATATTTGTTAATAGCAGGCACACCAATGTTTCCTTTGAGTGTCTTGAAGCCTATCCGAAAGTATAGGAAGGTTTCAGAAATAACCAGAATACTAAACACAAAATGTTCTGGTGGAAGAAAAGATCGTTATTTAGAGTACTAGTTCTAGTGAAGATGCAATTAGCTGCATATTTGTTTAGTGTATTATATCTATGTACCACTTCATCTTGAAACCAAAAATCATGTAAAAATGATTTTTTCTTTTTCAGGTGAACAAGAAGTACAACTGGAATGTGCTTAAAAGAGACTGGTTTGTGAATCAGTTTCTGAGTAGTTCTTGAACCCAAGTGTCTTTTCCTGTTTCTATGTATTAAAACTGAAATAGCTTCTGACCACCTTTTTGCAAAAGTCAGCTTCCTCTGTACCGTGGTGAAAGGGTGGAGAGCATCATTCAGTCATTGTGACCTCACAGTCTTCCACAAAGTTCAGCATCATTTTCCAGCTAGTCTAAACAGTCTTTCTGGGGTCACCAGACTAGCTTGGGAAATCGCATAAAATTTATTTTTGTTCTGAATTTCTAAGAGACTGTATAAACTCTGATTTTTCTCAGAGTACCAGAGAACCGGTATGGAATCTAATTATTATTATTATTATTTTTTAGAACCGGGGATTGAACTCAAACTCTTTCACTCACAAGGCATGCACTTACTCTACTGAGCTATCTCCCCATCCCCTGTAATTTGATTTTTCACAAGCCAGCGTCATGAGAATTTTTAAGTCCCAGTTAATTCTAAGTCCCTCAGAATCCTACTGTCTTTTGGAATCTTTTTCAGTTCTTTTGATGATAACCTCTAGTCACCTTTCTTGTGAATTTTACTCTATTAACAGAAATGCTCCTCTATACCCAATTCTTTCTTCCCCATATATCCAGTTTGAGCTATTCATCTGCAGAAAAGCTTTTAGCATTCTTAGGTTGATGAAAGATATGGGCAACATATATGTCCTACTCTTGCCTCTGATTTTTACCCTTTGACTCACATCTTACACATTTTCTAGAAATGAAGTTTCTTTTGAAGAACTGTACAAATGTAAATAAAATCATAATTACTAAACTACAAAAAGTTAAGGGCAAGTGTATATTCCCCTACTAGGACAAACACTCACTTTCAGGAAGAATAAAATTGAAACCCAGCTTGAGAAATTATTTGCCTAACAAACAAATTCTATTTCCTTTCCCACAGAGTCATCTTATCAGGTTTGAATATTGCAAACCACACCAAAACTTAGTGATGTAGAGCAATCTGTTTAGTTTTTGAATCTGTAAATTGGTGGCCTGGCTGGGATTATCCAATCATTTTGCTCCAGACTGTAACTCATCGGGTGCCACTGAGGGTCTGATGTCAGCTTGGGTCCCAGCACTTGTGGCCTCCCTAGCGTGACAGTGGCTGGCTAACTCTTAGCTGGGGTAAGACTGTGTCTCTCGACATCCAGCATATCTGTTTTGTTAGTAGCAGCAGAAGGTCGAAATTGGTCATATGTGTGGAGGCAAGAGAAGACCAGACTGCCTAAAGTAGTCGAGCTACCTCAGTCTTGAGCGAAGCCTACTGGCAGGACAATTTAAATCATAGTCATCACTGGGAAGCCTTGTATCTCATGATACTAGATTTGTAAGAGTATAAATAAGCACCCCTACTATTGTTCAGTCCTAATGCCCATCAGGTACAGGGATCTCCCCCTGACCTCAGCCTTTGCCTCTTGTCTTCATGTAATCCTCTCTCCTGGGGGACACTGAAAGACCAAGGAGTCTCTGCACAGTTCTCTTACCCAGAACACATGCTGCTGTCATGACACAGGAAGCTGATTGTCATTCACCACCCTCGGTCCACAGGGCCTATTCACAGGGGACCTGACCTACTCCCAGAGCAGCAAGAAGACAAATTCCAAAGTGCAACGATTTCCACGCCTCTCCTGTTACATTTGCTAATGCACCAGGCAGTAGTTCCTGACTTTCCCCCTGATCTAGGGGGTGGAGAAATAGGCTTCACCTTTGGAAAGTAAGACCTAAAAAATTATATGACAGAACTATGGGCATAGAGAGGAGGAGGTTGTGATCCACTAGAAACCAGGGAGACCTATTTTGTGTAGAGCAGTAATTGATTTTCCTTCTGCTTATGGCTTTGGAGAATAAGAAAGGGACTGTATTATGATTTAAAGTCTGTTCTTTTATCCTGGAAGAAGCCCAAGTTGCCAGTTGTTTCTTTCCAAAGAAGCCTTCTCTAACACAAAGGACAAGGAGGAGCACAGGGAAAGAAGGAAGTTATCTGGTTTTTCTCAGTGACAGTGATTTTTTTTTTTTTTTTTTTTTTTTTTTTTTTTTTTTTTTTTTTTTTTTTTTTGTCTTTTTGAGACAGGGTCTCACTATGCAGTTGAGGCTGGCCTTGAGCTCACTTTTGTAGCCCAAGCTGGTCTCGAACTCGCACCAATCCTCCTGCCTCAGCCTCCCGAGTGCTGGGATTACAGGTGTGAGCCACCACGCCCAGCTAGTGACAGTGATATTGATAAAGTAAAAATGGTAAAAATGTTGAAGTCAAAGAGCATGACTGGCTATATCATGCTCTGAATTCTGAAGGTCATATGTCGCAACCAACTTTAGTAGGTGAGAAAATAACAGTTACCATTAAGCTCTGTAAGAGAATTAATTGCTTTTTCCCTTCACTTTTGAACTTGTTGAAAAATGTTGAGGTAAGTTATAAATGTATATCTAGGACCAGGTAGATATAGCAGTAACATAAAGAGTTTATATAATTAGAAAAATTTCAAACTCTTTTGGATTAAGTAGGAAGTTATTTCTTAAATAACTTTTGGAAAAGCAAATGTATTTCTAGAGTAAGAATTACTGAAATGAAATATATGGCCCCCCACACTAGCTTTGATACAATGTTATTCATGCAGAAAACCATTTATGGAGAAGGTAGAAAACAAATAAAATGGACTAAAATGGACTATTACATTGAAATATCCTAAAAAGTCACAGGGGAAATGTTCCAATTCTAGTCTAGGTGAAAAGAAGTCAAATTCCAAAAATGTTCTTTAGTTATTTCATTTTTCTGCCCAGTGCTGGTGTCTCATACACAAGTAAGCCTGAATATATATATTTTCTTCTCATCTAGCACTTAGAGTTGATCTTTAAAAAAAAAAAAAAAAATTGCCATAACAATAGACCAAAGAGCATGTTGCCAAATTCTCCTCAAACTAGCACAAAGCTTTACTACCAAAACATCTTTTTGTCACCATTTTCCTTTTATTTAAAAATAATAAGATGTACTGCTTCTGAGATGTTTATTTTGATGTTTATGTGTATACTTCCACTCATCATTTTATTGAGATTATAGAACAGTTATCCCATGAAGATATAATTAGAATATATGCACATTGCACTAATGAAACTTAGGCCCATTATTCTCAAGGTGTATAATTTGTCAGAGTGCACACAGTGTATCCCACACATGTACACTCTTGTAACAAATTGAACAAGCTTAAAGTAAATTTGCTGAGTAATAATTGCACAGTGAACCCATGGTGCATAGGGATGTGTGGTGTAGAAGCTGTGTGTGCACCATCTGGGATGGGATCAAATGACTGCCCTCCTAAAAGAGGGAAGGGTTTATGGAAGAGAAGGTATTTCACGGGTTCTTTTGTGAAGAGGTCAGGGTATGGTCATCTGAGTCTTAACACTTCTGTTTTAATTTAATTTTAAAGACTAGAAACAAAGGCAAAAATAAATAATGAAAACAAAGGTAGAAATAGGGCAACATATAGAAATACATGTTACACATTTTGAAAACAAGAATAGCTAATTAGCAATAACCAATTGGTCTGATTAATAGAGATAGCTATGTAAGACTGGGAAAATAATCATTGTTGGTACAAAAAATTTCTTTTCATTGTCTTCTCTTAGTTCAATGAGAAGAAATTGTTTGCATCAACAATGATTAGAAAAAATGTGGGCTCAGTTCTCTGCGTCGCACCGTGCTGCAGCCGCTGGCTCCCGCAGCCGCTGAGCAGAAGATGGCCGTGACTCCCACCTACGTCGATCTCGGCAAGTCTGCCCAGGATGTCCTCACCAAGGGCTATGGGTTTGGATTGATAAAACTTGATTTGAAAACCAAGTCTGAGAATGGATTGGAATTCACCAGCTCGGGCTCAGCCAACACAGAGACCACCAAAGTGATGGGCAGCCCGGAAACCAAGTACAGGAGGAACGAGTATGGCCTGACGTTCACAGAGAAATGGAACACGGACAACATCCTCAGCACCGAGATCACCGTGGAGGATCAGCTCGTGCGAGGACTGAAGTTGACCTTCGATTCATCCTTCTCGCTTAACACTGGAGGAAAAAATGCAAAGATCAAGACGAGGTACAAGTGGGAGCACATCAACCTGGGCTGTGAGGTGGACTTTGACATCGCGGGGCCTTTGATCCGTGGCACCCTTGTGCTGGGCTACGAGGGCTGGCTGGCTACCAGATGAATCTTGAGACCACCAAGTCCAGAGTGACTCAGAGCAACTTTGCCGTTGGCTACAAGACGGATGAGTTCCAGCTTCACACTAACATGAATGATGGCACAGAATTTGGTGGCTCCATTTACCAGAAGGTGAACAAGACGTTGGAGACTGTTGTCAATCTTGCCTGGACAGCAGGAAACAACAACACGCGCTTCGGCATAGCAGCCAAGTACCAGATCGACTCTGATGCCTGCTTCTCGGCCAAAGTGAACAACTCCAGCATGACTGGTTTAGGATACACTCAGACCCTAAAGCCAGGAATCAAACTGACACTGTCAGCTCTGCTGGATGGCAAGAATGTCAATGCTGGTGGCCACAAACTTGGTCTAGGACTGGAATTTCAAGCACAAAGGCATACTGTACAATTGTTAATTTTAAACTATTTTGCAGCATAGCTACCTTCAGAATTTAGTGTACCTTTTAATGCTGTATGTCTGGGATGCAAGAATTGCTAAAAAATCATGTTAGGCTTCCAGGTTAACGATGATTCAGCTTTAACGTGTTAACTGATTCAGAGGTACAGAAGAAACCTGATTCTAAAAAAAAAGACCTTTCAGCAGTACAAAGCGGGGAACTTGGCGGCCCCCTGGTGATGCCAGATTCCTTTTTAAAAAGAAATTTAGACATGGCTGCAAGTAGAAGCCGATAATGTGTGGGAACTTTTGCAATTCTGCGCTGAGTACAAGAATGAATTGTCACTTTCTGAGAATCAAACCCTGGTTTCCTAACCCTGACTGGTGAGGAGCTCACGGCTTGCTGGTGTGGGAAAACTCATCTGAAAGAGACTTTTTTAGACAGAGCTTAACACCCCGCTCCCACCCCAGCCCCTCATCACCTCTTTTACACTAAAAGCAGTCCACAGGATGCAGTAGCTGTTTCTTTTGTGCCATTTTGGACTGGAGAGGGGGATGTAGCGAAGCCCATCATGCAGAATTCTTTGTCTCATTCTGTTTCTTTTTGCCCTTGCACCAGTGGATAGCAGCTGCACCCTGGGCAGTGCGTGTGACTGCGATCACACAGTGACGACACTAGGAACGTACATCGGGCATACGTTGTGTTCTTACACTCAGTTTATTTTTTAGCAGTTTATTGGGTAGATTTTAGAGTCTTCCATCTTGTGCGGAATTAGATCCTCCCCTTCAAATGCTGTAATTAACATCACTTAAAATAAAACTTGAATAAAATATTGAAAAAAAAGGAAAATTGTTATGTCTACATCCTTTGCTCCGTGTAACTACTAAGAGGACAACAATATGCATTGTATCAATTATTGGCAATATACTACTCACGTATTTTGAAATTGTCACATTGTTATTTCTTCTTAAAAGTAATAAAAATACTTAAAAAAGGAAAACAACAACAACAAAAAAGGCTGGGCAAATAATGGATTATTAGTGCTTGCTTTCAAAAAACCTTAATTTTTAAAATTTTTCTTCTTTCTTCACTTTTTTTTTAAAAAGTTTATTCTATAGAGAGTATAACGATAAGACATTAGAATAAGTGTATATTTAGAAGGCCGCGACGAGAGGTATTCAATCACGCCTTTTGTATTACACATTGTTGTCCCCAGTGTAGTTGTTTAGATCACAGTTATCAGCATACAGAGTTAGCCAAGGGGAAAACTCTAAACATTAACATCTATCTTAAAAAAAAAAAAAACGGATGGAAATTATTAGTATAATTATCTCAGAAAAACTGCATTTAAGGATTAAACGACGAAGAAGAGAGAAAGGAAGAAAGGAGAAAAGACAGGAAAAAGGAAGGGAAGAAAAATAAAACCATGCAAGTACGCATACAGGTTGGCTGAGATAAGTGCACTCTTCTGTTAGTGACCACTTCAGAGTAACCCTTCACCTGGCTTTGGGTTTTTGCACAGTAGTGAGAAATGGACAGTTCTACCAAGCACTGTACATGTTTTCAAGGTAAATTCCGAGGGGATTTGACTGACCTCGGGAGGTACAAATGTTCCATGTTCTGTTATGCACGTCTTGCTTTAACTTGCCCTTAACCACCCAACAGAAAACTTTAACCACGAGGCATAAAACGTAAAGCTAGATTAGTATGCTGAGCTGTAAAGGGCTTAAATCAACAGCTTCTAACATTCTCGGTGCTGCTAATAATCCATTGCGATTATGGAATATTGGACTATGTATACAACTACTTTCTCTTAGTTCAATGAGAAGAAATTTTTTTGTGTGCCAATAACGATTAGAAAAATTACCATGTCTGATGTACTTTGAATAGCTACTACAAGAACAACAGTATGCTTTATATTAATTATTGGGAATGTACAACTAATGTGTTTTGAAACTGTCTCATTGTTATTTCTTTTTTTTTTTTTTTTTTTTTTTTTTTTTTTTTTTTTTTTTTTTTTTTTTTTTTTTTTTTTTTTTTGGCTTTTTTTTTTGAGACAGGGTCTCACTGTGCAGTTCAGGCTGGCCTTGAGCTCACTTTTGTAGCCCAGGCTGGTCTCGAACTCGCAGCAATCCTCCTGCCTCAGCCTCTCAAGTGCTGGGATTACAGGCGTGAGCCACCACGCCCGGCTCATTGTTATTTCTTATTAAAAGTAATTTTAAAAAGAGAAAGTGGATCTAAAGTTAAACAACTAGGACCAGTTCTTGTTGAAACTTGGGGTGATTTTTCATCCTTTTCAGTCTACATCAGTACAATGCCATTATAGGCTCTTTGGTCTCCCCCTCTGGCATTCTGTGAGGGCCCTTCTTACAGAAAACCGCCCTGGCTATCCTGCTGTGGGGGCATTTCAGTTCTTAAGTTTAGTTTCCTTCATATCTGTAGGCAGCCCCTACTTTTATCTTCTCAGCTAAATTAGTTCCTGAATGCTAACAAAGAGGAAGTGGCGAGCCGCCCCCACGGAAGGCTTTATTTGGTTTTTACATGCAAGTTTGTTGCGATCCTGTTGTGGTTATTATAGGAGACAATTTTAGCACTTTGAGCTATTCGTTTTCCAGAGGAAGTGTTTAAAGAATTTTGCAAAATCTCGAAGGTTAACATTTCAGCCTGGCAAGTTGTTAAAGATCAGGATATGTTTTGTGATTAAGTTTGAGAATTCTTAGGCAATGAAAATGGAAGGACTGAATGCAGAAACACAGTTGCATATCATGTGCTTACCATGCAACATAAAGGCTGAACACGCCTTGCATTTCATTTTTTCTTCATCTGCATTCCTTGCTGAAAACAACTCAAAGGGTTTTCCCAGCTGTGGCGGCGGGGGAGGTGGTGGTGGCAATTTTACAATCAAATCATGCCACAGAGCTATCGTGGTGGAAAGAAGCCTGGAAGATGCCTTAATATTTCTTAAATTATGGACGTGTGTGCCTTGATTTTCAACATGTTCAAGATTCCTCAGTACAAAACAGTATTATTACTTGTTTAGGACATATGTAGTTGGAATTAATCTGCTGCTGCTATGAGAGTATAACTTACAATTCCATACATGTTATAGAACTTTAGATAGGCAAACTGGTATTTTGATACCAAAAGAGAGATTAGCCAATTGAATGAAAAATATTGAGGTTTTTATTGCATTCTACAAATCTTTAATTTTTGAATTTGCATTTTATTGCATTCTACAAATCTTTAATTTTTTAAATTTCTCAACAAAGGAACAGCTATTTTTAACTTTAATTAGATAAATTATGCCATCTGCAAAAGAATACTACTGTTTCAATTTCTGGAGAAAAGCAAGTATTTTGTGAACCCCTGGACTATATTATGGCCAAATAATTTATAGTGTGAAGGAAATATTAAATGCTTATAAAATCTACAAAATATTTTCTCAAGAGAATGAAAACAAAGAGGCAAGAACCTAAAAATTTCTGTGACATGAATTTGGAAGAAGGATGCTTGTCGTGCTGAAGCAGATAGGAATGAGTTCTAGTAATGGGCATATCACACTAATAAACTTGCTATGAGCCAGTACAATTAATGTCTTACAAATAGTACCATTGTCAATATTGACAGCAACTACATAAGGTAAAGTCTACTATTTTCTCCAATTCACAGATGAGTCATTAGGACATCAGGCCACCGACATTGTCCTTGCAATGACTGGAGGGGCTGGATTTGAACACAGGCTTGTTCTGACCCCAATGTTTTTATGTATTCTGCAATACTTCATTTAACTTGCATGTTTAGGTAGAGAGGCCATGGTTAGCAGTCGTGGTGAAACTTAATATTATAGTTTGGAGGCTCTGCCCAGGGCTGGCTGGCTTTATCCTCCTCATCAATGAAGCATGTTCTTCCTTCTTCTGGGTTTCTGACTAAATTCTCCTGCTGTATGATGCAGTAGCTTGGATTTCTTTCATCTCTTAGCTCTCTGCCACCTTTCCTTTTTCTCATAAAGAGCTCTGTTGATTAGATGAGGACCAAGAGCTGGAAGGAAGGGGTGAGAGGAGAAGAAAGGGGATGCAAGATGAGGACGTGGCAGGTTGGTGCTCCAGCTGCCCTGGAAGAGTACCGTCCTTCTGTACTGCCAAAGCAGTCTCATAGAAATTAAAACACAGGGGCCAGGGAGGTAGCTCAGTGGGACAAGCACCTGCCTGGAAAGTGAAAGGTCCTGAGTTCTATCCCTGGCACCAGAAAATGAAATTAAAAAAAAGTAGAATTTGATTTACTCTTCATTCATTAAAAATTTTATGAAGTGTAAAACGCTCTGTTGGAACACAAACAACTGGCAGTTCTCTTTTCTTTTTTAAAGAGAATATAAAATAGTACTTAAAAAAAAACAAATTTACAAATGATACAGAATTTCATTAAACAATGTAATATGAACTTGACATTATTTGTTGTATTGCATACTGTTGTCTTCAAATTAGTTGTTTACATTACCAAATATCTATATATGCAAAATTGGAAAAAGAAAGAAAATGTTACATAAAGTTAAAAAAGAGTAAATTTAAAAAAAGAAGGCAAAAATATATCAAGCTCTATTTTCTCATTTTCATAGACCAGCAGAAATCCACGGTACAATTATCCAAACCCTCCTCCTTACATACATAGATATATCTCTTTTCTCCACTCCCTAGGAGAGGCTAATTTATTTACTTATTTATTTTGTGGTCACCTTGGCCCACCCTAAGGGCGGGGCTGGTGCGGCATGTTGTCACAGGGATCAAACCTGGTCGTTGCGTTTTGCCTGAGCTTGTCTGAGCAAGTGCTTTAGACCACTGAGCTATTTTACCAGTCCCTGTATCTCGCTGCCTCCCAGAGAGGACAACTTAAAACTGATGATTAGTAGTAAAGAAAGAAAATTAAGAAAAGAGTAAAAGAAAACAAAAGAAAAAAGCAATAGTCCGTAACAGATACGGACTACAAAACTGCAATGTATCCTAGAACAACTTTTTGTTTAACTTCTTCTTTGGGGGAAGTGCGCATTTATGTTAAATCCGAGTAACAGTGCTATTTTTATCTGGTCATTTGTGACTGAATAAAGGACAGAATTCACCCTTGCCTAATGCTTTTCCAAGACTAAGCTCTTTGTCCTCGGGTAGCGAACTTGGAGAGTCCTTCGCGTCACTTACGCTCTCCATTTCCGACTGGTTTCAGAGCAGCCCGATCTTCAGGATGTGTTGATTACAATTCCATTTTCTTGAAAACAGAACAGAAAGTGCTGACAGGGAGAAAGAGCGGTGTCATGTCTCACTGTCCCCAGCTGTCACTTAGTGGGGCTCTCTCTGTCTGCAGCTCCCAGACCCCAGGCCTCCGCAGAGCTCGGCAGCCTGCGTGTGGTGGCTGGCCTCCAGCTCTGTCCTTTCCCCTCTATTTCTAACGCTCTGCCTCCTGCTTTCCCCTGTGACGTTTTCTCCCATCCCGTGTTCTTTTATTTTCACCTCCGTCACTCATAAAAACACCATTTAATTCACTATCACAGCTTTTACATTTGATTTTTACTTGAATAGCTGCACAGAACAGTGTATCTTACATTTTTGTAAAAATCATTAACTTTTTTTTTGCCAAAGTATGCTAAAAGCTCCTTAGAACTAGAATGATTTTTTTCTCATTATTTTTATTTTTAAAAGAGAATGAAAAATAGTAAAAAAAAAAAAAAAAAAAAAAAAAAAAAAAAAAAAAAAAAAAAAAAAAAAAAAAAAAAAAAACAAAACATTACAAACAATACAGAATTTTCCTAAAGAGAATGATGGGAATTCAATAATGGCTTTTATATTGTGTATTGTTGTCTTCAAATTCGTTGTTCAGATGACCAAACATAAGCAAGCAAAACGAGCACTGACCGTCGGTGCCTGGATGCTATGGACTAGGCAGCTTGCACAAAATGCTGCCCGCTGCTCCTCCCCAGGTCTGAGCCCTAACCTCTCCATTCCACTCAGTGGCTTCTAGCACTGCAATCTACAAAGGCTTGTTGGAGTCATATTTTATACTTTGATTCATGACTTCTTACCCAGTCAGTCTGCAACTTAGGCTTCCACCTTTTCCAGTGTTTCTTAAATTTACCTCTTCTTTCCATTTGCTGTGCCCTGTTCTAGAGTATTATGGTAATACATTGGAATTATGAATTCAGGCTGATTCCTGGTAGGCCTAAATTGCATCATCTTTTCGCCAACCTGAACTTCATACTTTTCTAAAACATCCTTTCCATAGATATGGCAGCTATAGTGTCCTCTTGACCCCAGTTAGGCCACACTACCTTTGGATGCCTCTTTAGTGAATGCAGTCTACTTGACACATATTGATTTCATTCTATTTCTCACTATTACACATATTCCTCTTTTTCTTCCTTTGATTGAGTTAATTTGGGGGATTAATCTTCCTGTGTCCTTTCTGAAACATGTGGACACTCCCTTGCAACCTACCATCTTTCCTAAATGCCTATGGGAAACATATTTATTCTTGAATATAGCTTTTAATTAAAAACATTCTACATCCTTCTTTCACTCAATATTTAGATTGTATTATCCTTAGTGTTCAAGGTAGATGCAATCCCTAGTGTTTAGATCTTACTTGGTGTTCTACAAGTATTCTGGTTCTTGTCATGGTCCTCATTATTAACAAAGATCCTTCTGTATTGAGAGGAAATCAATGCTCAACATCTGAAGGCTTGTATTTATTCTGGATAAGTGAGGGGGACCCTGGCAAGAATGCTAACTCTTTCAGTCATTTTTTTTTTTTCAGGTGCTAATCTAAGTAGCGCTGTAAAGAGTGACTCTCATATTTCTTTGTATATATGAAGATACATTGTAAGATTGCATCAATTTTATTTTTAACAAAGAACGTTAGTAATTAGATACTATGCTTTCCATAAGCTCAGAAGTTCAGAAGGTCCTTCCACTAACTTTCTTTGGGCATGATGTTCACCAGTTAAGAGGCATCAAAGGGCATAGAAGGCAGAACCTTACTTGACTTCTGCCTGAGTACCTGCGCAGTAATTGTCACCCTTGGGGCCAGGGGACGCGTGGCTTTGTTTCCTGCTCTCTGGACTCCCTGCAAGATGGGCTTAGGGTGTGTTTCTGCTCATTTCCTCTCTGTCACCTCCCAAAACCCTGATTTGTATTCTTTACCTAATAGCTCTGTGTCATCTCACTGAGCCAGGCTTCCTGTCTACAAATGTCCTTTTGTCCTCATGGACTCAGCTAAACTGGGAAAATCCACTCAAAGCCCCAAATTCCAACAAGTTTTTAATGACTTTCCCAAACCTCTTGGTTGTCTCTCCATGCTGGTATTCACTAGGTCACAGGAGAAGGTAGTCACGGTGGAGCAAATGCGCAGCGTCTTACACAGTGAAAATGGCCAGTTGTTGGCTGGCTAAAACTGCTTGAGTTAGAAGCAGCAAATTCTAGGGTACAGCATTACTTTCATGGGTGTGTGTGTGTGTGTGTGTGTTATATTTCCGAATAGTGTATGTTAGTGCGGGTCTTTAATAGTTTGACTTTCTTCCATGATGGCACTCAGGAGACATGCATGCTTATTCCAAGGACCATGAGGAGAACTCGAAGCTGTAATCAGCCAGAAGTCTAAATCTGTAGATGATGTTGGTACGGCCCTGGCCAATACTGGAAAGAGATGCAGCTTGAGTAGTCCAGTGGTAGATTTCATCGAGAACCTAGGGAGACCCATCCTTCAATGAGTGGATATACTTGTTCACATCATTTCTGAGCTTTTAATGAATCTGATTCTTCTAGAAAGAGTTGAATTTCATACAGCATCATTCTTTGGGAGGTGTTTTAAGGGTTTTTATCTGTACAGTTACATGACTTAAAGATGTGGACACAAGCTCAAGAGATGCAGGTGGCGCTGGCAGAGATGACGGGGCAGGCTTAGGCCACTACAGGATCCACTTGAGGCCCTTGGGAATTGACACAGGCCATGTCTCACCAGGCAGAGAGCAGCACAGCTATGAGCAAGGGTAGCCTGGTGCCCAACTGGGGCTGCTACGAGCCACTTGCTCACTTTGGCTTGTCACCACAGGGTTTTCCCTTAGTGCAGAGGGTGTCATCTGCTCAAATTGTTCTCAGGTTATCTAGTAAAGGTGTGCTACAGTACAACTTTGATGTCATATTCAAAATTAGCCTTTTGCTTGTTTGTTTCTTGTTTTTTTTTTTTTTTTTTTTTCTTCCTGAGGCAAGATCTCATTATACAGTTCAGGTTGACCTCAAAGTCATGTTGCAGCTCAGGCAGGTCTCAAACGCACAGCAATCCTCCTGTCTCAGCCTCCCAAGCACAGGGATTATAGGTGTGTAACCAAAACACCTGACATACCTGTTATTTCTTAGCTATAACTTTAATGACATAGGGATTAAATCTGGGTTGGGTGAGTCACTCAGGCAGCATATCCTGTTTGGCTTTTCATCGATTTTAATGTCTTCTCTGAGTGTGAAATATGCCACCACAGGTGCTCACATTTTTCCTGGATTTACAAAGGACAGAGAGACTGTGGGTCAAGGACAGTCACAGGCAAATCATAATCTTACATTATGCAAGGGCTCTCTTGCTCCCACACTTGAGGACTGCATGTACAGTTGACAGCACTCAGTTAGGGCTTGGCAAATATCCACTATGACCATGATGGGGGCTACCTGCTAGAGTGCTATGCATTTAACATGAAGTCAAGTTTCTTTTGTGTTTTCTTTTTTAAGGGAACAGTATACAGGGTGTTCAGGGTCTCACTACTAAAACAAACTTGTAGTGTTCTACCTGTTTACAGCCTCTTGAGAGCTGGGATTATGGGCTCCGACCACCACGCCCAGTCTCAATTGCTGTCTCATTAAGCCCCAGGGGCAGGGCCAGCATGGCTTAAGTTTCATTGATGTTGCTGCTTTGTTTGTTTGCTTTAGTAATTATAACCAGGACTCTTGCATAGAGCTACATCTCCAGCTTATTCCACCTTTTTTTTTTTTTTTTTTTTTTACCTTTTAGACATGGTCTCACCAAATTGCTCATTAACTCAGCCTAGATTGTTTTCTAGTTTCAATTAAGGATTTTTCAATAAAAGTTGTTGAAACCAAAATAGCAAGTGGTAGCTGAAACACTGAAAGATTTTTTCCCCAAAATGATGATTTATCCTTACAAACTATTCAATAAACAGTAAGCCTAAGATTTCTAAAATAACTACCCTTTCAAATTGGGTCCTTTAGAGGTAGTGGCAATTCATGAATCTCTCTTATTTAAAAAAGACTTCAGAACAACATTTATGTGAAATATATCAATAGCCATAGTGGCACAAGTAGTGAATTGAGTTCCTTATTTGCCACAGTTTCAGCATTCGGCAACATGGCAGCAGTGTCGATGGTCGGAACGCTTCTCCGTCCTGGGCCTGCTCCTCCTGGTGACACCCTTGTCGGAGTGGACCTTGGGTCTTCAGGACCGGAAGCCTTTATAGAGTGGGGCATGTGCAGGCTAGGGCCTGCTGCCGTCTTCTCTCCTGCTGAAGGCCTGTACTGAAAACATCTGTGAAAGCGTGACAGTAGTGGGCGTGGAGGACGTGCCTGCCTAGTCCAGAGCTTTTTGAGGTTCAAGTGGGAGGGTAGCAAGTTGGACCCTGCCTTGGGCCATTCAGTGCTTCAAGTCAGGCAGTCAAGCAACCATCAGCCAACCCTCAATCAGTGGCTGCGTGTGCAGCTCAGGGTATAAAGCCCTACGTTCAGTTCCCAGCACAAAACCGAAGAGAACCAGTGGAGAACGACAACATCCAGGCTAACTCTTGTTATTTCCATAAGCTGTAGTTCAAACGCCTTGGAAACTCCCTCTCCTAGTTTTTCCCAGTACTTTCTCCCGAAGCAGCTCACTGAGATTCAGCTGAGTTCCTGTTTGGTCCAGCTGCAATCATCCATCCCTGGGCATGGCCTGAGCACTTGCGGGAGAACACGTGGAATTCAGTTCCTAACGCTGTAGATGAATTAAAGTGACAAAAGTTAGGCTTCCAGATGACGTTTGCCCTGTTCCTCAAACCATTAAAAACAAAACAAAACAAAACAAAACAAAACCATATTATTTTATTTATTTATTTATTTTTGGTACAGGGACTTGCTATGCTCCTTGGACTCACTGCGGTTCTCCTGCCTCAGCCTCCCCAGCTCTGGGATTACAGGCATGCGCCACCACGCCTGGTTTCAGTGAGCCAGGACGGTGCACCCAGGTTCCGGGGCCAGTGCGACATCGAGTGCCTGGGATTGAACCTGGGTCTTTGTTCTTGCCAGTTAGGGGCTTAGACCACTGGGCTATCTCCTCAGCAATTGTGTGTGCGTGTGTGTGCTTAATCAAATGACATTCTTTTTGAGGGTGTTTGTTCAGTTTTGCAAATAAGACTCAGAATCCAACTAGTCCAAAAGAAAAAGAGTAGCTATAAAAATAAATCTTTTCAGGACTATAAACTCTTTCAGTGCTGAATTATTTATTTTCACACGATTATAAATATTATTTCAGCTCACAATACTCTAAACACCTAGGTTTTGCAATGATAAGCACATTCCTTATTGATCTGACATTATTTAATTTACCTGAACAAATAAGGCAATTTCCAGGCACCTTTCTTGTCAACTGATATGATGAAAGGAATGGTTGAAATATTTGTGGTTACACATGCATTAACACCCTCATGTTAAGGCGATAACAAAATTTTCAAAATTGTCGAACCTCCTACTGCGAGTTGCTTTATTATATGTATTATAAGATCTTAACATAGATCACATTTTTCTTCAAATCAGTGACAAAATGTCACTCAACTTTACAAGGATGATTCATTTCAAAACCTAGTTTTGAAATGTGCTATCACATTATGCATTAAATTACAGATTTAGAAGATATATTTTATGGTTTTTCTGAATTGCAAAAAATAAATGTGATAATAAAATGTTATGCACTTCAGCATATCCTACTTCAACTTGTCAGCTGATCATTTAATGGTAAACTTATTTTTCCCCCTTTATATGTGATCTTTAGATTAACGCTGAAGTTGACATTTTCATATTGCATGGAATATTTTTACTGCTTTAGCTTACCATAAAGTGTTCTGGTCCATTACAGTCTCCTGTAGGAAGAACACTTCTGAATGTGGAATTTCTGTCCTGAAATATCTCAGGAAACTTGATTCCTTTTGACACACAAAAATAGCAGCATAGTAGGACATTAGTTAAGACAGTCCTTCCCACTATAAGAGAGGTAGAAGGTAGGTGAAAAACAGCTTGGTATATCACCTTTACTGCCTTTTAATTAATTAATTAATTAATTAATTAATTAATTTAGTGGAACTGGGGATTGAACTCAGGCCCTTGCACTTGCCAGGAAGGCCTTATTCTATTGAGCTATCTCCCCAGCCCACTGCTTTCTATTTTTTAAAACAACATTATCCATTTTGCTTATTTTAGAATAATTGTTTAAATCTAATACACTGAAAGTGCTATAAAAAATCACATTTTGAAAATTGAGAAAGAAGAAAGCCCGTAAAATATGTTTGATGTGCGAACACTCTGGAAACAAACCATGGCCTTCTCTGATGACTCATGCACTCATAACTGCTGTATTATCCCAGAGTTTGCTTAGGGGAATGGAAGCCAATGAAATGATGTGTCCATATTTTCTACCGCTTTGTACAAACTTTGTTGCCTACCCAATTTTTTCCATCCATGGAAATAATTAACAATAAATCTCTCTTGCATTTGATCTGAGGCTATCAGCTGTGCTCATCAGGCTGGACAACAGATGGCCAGGGTTTATTCATCTTACATAATGAGCTCTGTACCCCTTGGCCAGTGTCTCCCCAATTCTGTTTTCCTTCCTCTTCAAAGGTTGATGTAGGAGACTATCGTTGGGAACTTGACACCAGAAAGACCGTTTCTTTTTTTTTTTTTTTTTTGTATTTTAGGGAAGGGTCTACAGGGTGTTCAGGGTCTCACTACTAGATCAGACTCATAGTGATCCGCCTGTTTACAGCCTCCCAAGAGCTGGGATTATAGGGGAGCACCCGCACACCCAGTCTCAGTGTCCCCTCAGGGTGCCCAGGGGATAGTGCCAGCACGGCAGACCCAGGAATCAAATCCCTGGTCCCTGAACCAGCTTGAGGGCACTTTAATCCACTGAGCTGTTCGGTAGAAAGACCTTTTTAGTGAGATATAAAAAGCAAAAATCTTAAAAGAAATAATAAATTGTCACCATAAAAAATAAAAAGTGTATGACAGAAGATACTATACATAAAATTAAAATGTAAGTACTGATATCGAAGAAGATAATTGCCTCACATAAAATGAACAGGAGATTGTGTTTTAGAAAGTAAAGAAATTCTGAAATAATCTCAGAAAGCCAACCAAACTGAGGAAAGTGGACTTAAGATGTCAATGCAAATTCACTGAAGAGGAAATCTAAATAGGCCCTACCTGTAGGCACTATGTTTAAGCTACAGGAATCAAGAAAGTGCAAACTTAAAATGAGAGCCCATGTTTCAATTCATTTAGCCTACAAGTAGTGACATATTTAAATATTAAAAGTATGAAGTGCGAGAAAGCTACACAACCTCTCAGACACTTCATGGTGTGAATGCATGTGGCTCGAGTTTCTTTCGCAGTGCTGGGTGACCCTCAACCTTTCCTTCTGCTCAAGATTTGTCTTGGCACGCAAGTGCTGTGCAGAAGTTCACTCGGCTGCTCATGTATCGTTTATCCAGTAGTCCCTTTTCTCACCGATGCAACTTGCTGCTTTTACGATGCACTAAAATTGCTTGTATATTTGGGTCGTTTCCTGAATTTGCTAATAATTGTTAATCGATTGATTGGTATTTCCCTCCCACAGTTTTAACGCTTTAAACATTTTATTTATTTATTTATTTATCTATCTATTTATTTATTTATTTAATACAGTGTCTCATTACGACACAGTTCAGACTCACAGTGATCCTCCTGTCTCAACCTCCCTCAGCCTCCCTGGTGCTGGGATTACAGGTGTATGCCACCATGCTTCCTTTGGGCGGCTTGCACAGGGTGTCCTGGGTTCTGGGGCTGACATAGCATGTTGTATGGGGATCAAATCCAGGCTCTCCTGCTTTCCAGGCAGGTGCTTAGACCACTGAGCTATCTCCCCAGGGCATACCTGCCGCCCCCGCTCCCCATAGTTTAATTAGTGAGATTGTATGAAATGATTTTAGACATTGGGGAATTCGTTTATTTTTTTGATTTTCATTCTTCTTGATCCCATTTTTCTGATAAGTTTTTTTTTTCCTTTTAAACACCTCCCCATACTGCTTCTGTGTTGAGTTTATTTAGTTGTTCATTTGTGTTAATTTAGTTAAACTGGATGAGCTGAGTGTGCTGAGAACCGGCTCTCTTCTCCGAGTTGCGTTCCAGGGAAGCAGAGCCGCCGGTGGTCCTCCTCTGCTGCCACAGACGCAGGCTCCTGCAGTGGGGCTTGGGCTTCGATCCCTCCTCGCAGCTCCTCACTCTGAGTCAAAATTACATTGCACCTGCCTTGGTCAGCAATTTCCGTAACGGGCTGCAGGCAGAGATAGCAGTTCGCAGACAGTGGTTTCGCCCGTGCTGTTGAGGACCTGATGCCAACCCGGACGTGGCTCCACTTTCTGTGATGCTGCCCTTCGAGGACTTCTTCATGACATAGCTTTTGACAATGAATATATGTCCTCAGGGTTCTGCGGAGTATAAATAGTCTGTGCGTTTTGAAAAGTTTTAAAATTTAAGTTTACATTTTTATTCTTTCTGGGTTTGCATACTTTTTGGAAGACTAGGGGCAGGATTGACGAGGATTCCAACGTTAGCAGTCATGCTCTCAACATAAACCTCACTGGCCCCTGCTGCAAAGGCTACATCACTCATGTTGGTGGGCTGGGTGGCATCGTGCACAGCAAGCCACCACGTCCTTGGTCTATGCCTGAGGAGCTTCTCTGAGATCCTCACCGCAGACCACCCCTTCTTCAAACTTAGTTTGAGAGATCAGTTTCCACATAACTTCTTCCTAGACACTCCCTCATCCCCTCAGTCGTGAAGTCGCCCTCTGTTCTTCCGTCTCGTCCTGTGATGCCTGCATCTCCTACTTCCTGAGACTCCAGTTGCCTGCCTACTGGCCTGTGGATTCAAGGAGGCATCGCACGAATCATTTGCGGCAGAGTGGTCTTGAATGTCCACCTATGACCATGCGTTAAAGGCTTGGTCACCAGTTTTGTGCACTGTTTTCGGGAGGTTATGGAGCCGTGAAGAAGTGGGAATGAGGTGAGGGAAGTTAGATCACTACGGTGTGTGCCTCGCCTGGGGTATGGGGACCCCAGCCCCTCTCTCATGTTTTCTCTCTGTTTTCCAGATACCATGAAGTGAAAAGGCCCCCTCTGCCATGGGCTCTGACCACGATATGCTACCATACCTGTCACCACAGAAAGCAAAGGGCTCAGAGGGTCAGGGACTAAACCGTGTGAAGCAAACAGGAGCACTGATCAACTTCAGCTGCTGCCCCATATCTGCTCCCAACTACTCAGCAGGTGTAAATGTCCATAATTTAACCACTTTCCAATACCTGGGCCAGTGGTCTCACGAGTCTCTGGTGTACATCTAGATGCAAATCAAACCATCTTAATTTTACGATTTTAGATTCTAATCTTTTTTTTTTTTTTTTTTTTTTTTTTTTTTTTTTTTTTTTTTTTTTTTTTTTTTTTTTTTTTTTTTTTTTTTTTGTATTTTAGTACAGGGTCTCACTACGTAGATCAGACAGGCAGTGAAGCGCCTGTGTTCAGCCCGCTACCAGCTGGGTTTACCGGCGCGCCAACACGCCCAGTCTCAGTCGCTGTCTCAGTGCATCACTGGGGCGGGGGTCTCCATGGCAGGCCAGGGATCTCACCCCTGGCCCCTAAGTCTGCCTAAGCAGGCAGCTTAATCCGCTGAGCTATTTGGCCAGTTTCCAACTTCTAACCTTCCCAACATACATTTTTGATAAAGTTGTAAATAATCATTTTCATGTCTAGTCATAATAATAGCTTGTATTTTTTGTGAATTTCCAGTTAACCAAACTATGTGAATTTAGAATTTTTCATGAATCTTCTCACTTAAAGATTACAAAAATCTTATAATGCAAGCAATATATGACCCCTATTTTATATGAGAGAAAAACTGAGTACAGAGAAGTTGTTCACAAGAAATGACATGGACCTTCTGACTAGAAGCAATCCGACTTTATCAGTCTTGGCCATAACCTTGCAAGTCACCAAAGGAATACTAGAGTTTATATTTCTTGTTGTAAACTCAATTTAAATTCATTACTGTTCACATTTTAAATGAATATCTAGGGGGAAAAAGGTCATTTAATTTGAGAATGAAATTTTGAAAAGTTTGAAGGCAGTGAGAGTCGCTTCACATTTGAAAAAACATTTCCGCATTGTATGCAACTTGGAGAGCTCAGTAATCGAATAACCATTATTCTTAGACTCGTGTTTAAAATATGTGAAACAGATGGTAGATAGAAATTCTGCACCTACAATTTTGGTGAGAACTTAAAACTGCTCCAAAATAAAGTCTAATTGAAAACTAGGTACATTTTAATTATGGCTAAATTTATATAAGACATAGTACATAATATAAAAGCAGAATTTTTTTGTTTATGATTTTCAGTTTTTTATCCTGAATTGTTTCCAAGGAAGAGAAGGAAACTTGATCTTTAGGATTTAATGTGCTGATATGAGTCCAGTGAAGAGAGAAATCCCACACAGTTTTCTTCCTTGCCTTTTTTTTTTTTTTTTAACTTTATTTAGTTTATTTATGTTATGGCCGCCTCAACCTGCCCTGCGGATGGGACTGGTGCAGCATGTGGTGTCATGAATGGAACCGTGATCTCTGTGGTTGCCTAAGCTTACCTAAGCGGGAGCTTTGGACCCCTGAGCCATCTCGCTGGCCGCCACAGTTTTCTTTTCACAGAGAAAGTGTAACATGAAGAACAACAGACTGTAATAGATTAGTGCGTGATTAGCCAACAAGAAGAAAAGGTAATTCTAGAAAGGTCAGGAACAGTGACCATAAGGAGCCACTGTCACACAGGGGCTCAGTGACAGCTGAAGAGTGGTCTGTGCGGGGGTCCCAGGGCTGCAGGAAGGCAGAGCTATGACTCTGATGGCAGAAGAGTCACCCTGATGCTGTTGGTGGGACTGGCTGGACAGTAGCCTCTGGAAAGATGCATAGAATCTGTGTCTCGGTCCCATCATGAAGGCAGGTGTTTGCAGGAAGAAACGCTCCCCGGAAGTAAAGCAGTGGCCAAGGGACTGCCTTGCCATCAGCTTGATAAAGATGACAAGAAATATGAACTCCAGAGGTGCGGGAAATCTTGACAGCTGTGCTCTGCAGGAGCCAGGCCTGGGGAAGCTGGGTGCTGCTCAGAAGCGGTGTGCAGGGGCCCAGCATGGGGGCAGCTGTGTGCGCTGTAGGAAGCTGACACCCCCCCCCCCCCGCAACCAAAACCTAAGAGCACAATCTTTCCCTCTCACAGTGCCTCTCTAACCCTCTCTCCTGAAGAGGCTTAGCATCATGTCTGATGGCAAATGGCGAGAACATCCCATACCCTCATCCCCAATCCGAGAGCAGGCGATACGGGAAGAATATAGAACTGAGAGGCAGCCATTTGAGCACTGTTACAGGCGGTATAATCAGAAATGGTTGCCTTATGAATGCATTTTTTTTTTTTTTCTTTTTAAGCAAAGTCAGGATGGAATTTGTCAAGAGGACTTGTTTGCATGAACTTGCAGATTCCGGTGACAGCTGAGCATGCTTTCTGGGCGGGCCACCTAGCTGGCCTGCCACGTTGGGTTCCTTCGAGCTGCCTCGTTTCCTCTGCTGTCCTGCAGCCGGACCACTGCACACGCCCAGCTCTCTATTTCACGTCTTCCTTGCTGATTCGATTCTCCACTTGCTTCCTCTCCTATCTCATCGTCTATTCTGGTAGCCTTTGGAGAAGCGGAAGTGCTTCCTTCTCTCATCCGCAGGCACAGACTCAACTGCAGCTGCAGAGACAACTGGCCGTGCCGTTACTTCTTAGCCAGTCCTGTGGAGATTGGGATATTTCTAACAGAAAGAGCAATGGAATTCTGTCCCTTATCAGCTGACCTGACAGATATGCTCGTGCACGGAAAGGGTGGTAGTGGCATAGAAATACATACAAAAATAGGATAGTCTCTTTACACTGCTGGCAAAAATGAATCTCTCAGGATTGTCAAGCACACACATTTAGTCTCATTTTAACTTAATCCTCTCTGTTATGTGTCAGAACTTCCTTTCCCTCACATCAATATGGTTTGATTCAAGATGTATTTATTTATTCGCTTATTTTGAGACAGAGTCTTCCTATTTAGTTTAGGTTGGGCTTGAGCTTACTATGGAGCCCAGGATGACCTCCAACATTGCAGGTATCCTCCTGCTTCCGCCTCCTGAGTGCTGAGATTACAGGGCATGCCACCACTCTGGCTATGAGTCATTTGTTTCATAAATGATAACATGTAGTTGTTAGCACAGGTTTAAAGAAGTAAGGAAATGAGGAAAAAGTAGTGCTTTTCTACTCTTGAAACAGCCAGTCATATTGGTTCAACGAATATTATGCCAAGCATTTGTAATAGTCTTATACATACATATTTATTATTTTCTAAGCAATAGCACAATTATATATTAAATAATATCATATATTAACTTTTTGTTTCTTTATTGCACGAATGGGTCTCAGACATTCTATAAGAACAATGGAAGCAGGGATGGCTTAATCTTTTAATATCTCCTTGATATTCCATGTTGTGGATTTACACGTTCCTTTTGCTGACATTCAGGCTGTTCCTATATTAGTGTCATTTCAACTAATGTGCACGTGGACGTTTTGAGGATAATGCTTTTAATTTTTAAGATTCGCATAGTGCTAAAAATGGCTGAGTGTGAAAAAGAATGAGACACTGCCTCAGGAAAAATTTATGAACCAGAGCTTTTAAAAATAGATATTTTGCAAGATGGCTCTTCAGACACTTAACCCTATTTCCTCTTTGCTATAGCATGTTGGTATAAATTTTATCAAAAATGTTTTCCAAATAATAGGCTCACAGTGTCTTATTACTCATTAGCCATCATTTACCAAAAACAATATTAGAAAATATTTCATGGATTTTTTAAAATTTGTGTTATGACTGAATGCTTTGTGAATGGCTACTTGAAATTCATTTTTACATCATTCATGATTTGTGACACTAATTTCTCTAGATATGGAAGCTACATCAAGCCCATTCCTAGAAGATGAAGATAAGTCTCACAATCGGTTGGACTTTTCAAATTGCAGTTATAGACTATTAAGTAGTTCAGTAACAGTCCACAATTTCTAAATTCTAAGTAGCTCTCCACGTTTTATTTCCCTACAGGACTTGTATTCAAGTTGGATAGATGTGAGAAATTCTGCCCTTATTCTCACTGAACAAATAGCCACTAGCAAATCAGAACTCAGCAGATTGTGTATGTTCTTTACTCGCCACTATTTCTGTGATTGGCTGATGCCTCTCTTCCTGCTGTGGCCTTCTGTGAGACTGACCCACAGTGCACAGTTATGTTTTGTCTTTAATCATCATTTAATCAAGACTCAAGCTCTCAATATTTTTTAATGGTTTACCCCAATGGCTGTAAATAATGGTGTTTTATCTTTGTGCTTTTAAAATTATATCAACCCAAGGCACTTAGATTAAATGAACGGAGACACTTGGGATTGATATAAATGGAGCAGACATTTCTATGTGCAAATTGGGTAACTACACTTCTAACATCCATTTGTTTCTATATCTGGCAAAGAATGTGGAAACAGATGCAACAATAATTATCACAAATGTTTTTTAAGAGTTAGATTCTATTGAAAGTCATTCCAGGCACATCTGAAGAAGGCAGTGCAATTGACATTGATTGGCACAACCTCTACTTCAAAAATGACAGCCAACTTATGTGACACAAATTAAAAAGAAAATATTGTTTAAACCTATATTTTTAAAATTTTATTTGTTATTATTATGGTTGGTTCAACGTGCCCTGGGCTTGGGGCTGGCACAGCATGTCCCTGTGGTTGCCTAAGAACAGCAGTCCCTGTGGTTGCCTAAGCTTGCCTAAGCAGACGCTTTAGACTGCTGAGCCATCTCAGCAGCACAAACATGCATTTTTTTTTTTTTTTTGTCTTTTTGAGACAGGGTCTCGCTATGCAGTTGAGGCTGGTCCTGAGCTCACTTTTGTAGCCCAGGCTGGTCTGGAACTCGCACCAATCCTCCTGCCTCAGCCTCCCGAGTGCTGGGATTACAGGCGTGAGCCACCACGCCCACCTAACATGCATTTTAAAGAGACAGTCAATTTTTATTTTTGTGGGTCCAGGGTTCGAACTCATGACCTTGCACTTGCAAGACAGGCACCCGTGCCACAGAGCTATCTCCCCAGCCCCCAATTTTAATATTGCAAATGTTATAAATGATCATTCTCTTAACAAAGAAAAAACTGAGTAAGATAAATCATGCCCATTTCATTACAGGTAAAAACATGAATATGGACTTAAATTTTACTCAGAATTTTTATTTTTCATTTTTTTATTTTATAGAAGGGTCTACAGGGTATTCAGGCTCTCACTACTAGTTCTCACTAGTGATCCACCTGTTTATAGTCTCACAAGAGTTAGGATTACAGGGGTGCGCCACTACACCCTGTCTCAGTTGCCATCTTAGCATGTGCCAGGGGGTGGGGCCAGCATGGCAGGCCTGGGGATTGAGCCTCTATCCCCTGCTCCTGCTTGCAGGTGCTTTAAAAATCTGCTGAGCTATTTGGCTGGCCTTTTTCAAGAAATTTTTGAGCAAGTTAATCTTCTTTAGATTTGACAGGGGACAGAGTATTATACAGCAAAAACATTTGTAAAGTAACTTTTCATGTAAAAAACATAACACATAATTTATAAAAATCTAATCACAAGAAGGCCTTTGCATGGATTTCTGCATGTCTCGATCTTCTGCCTGCTTAGGAGCAGCAATGAGAAACTTCTTAGCCACGCTTGAATCTTCTACTACTTGCTTCTAGTATTTATTTGAAATGTTAGCTTTCAATATGTTTCTGTGGCTTATAAAAGCCCGAGTGCCTCAACTGTGACCTCAATCACTTCCAGGTGCAGTATGGTTCCAATCGCAGCCAGACTGAGTAAGCTCTTGTGGTTGTGGGACTCAGGCATGACCCAGTGTGTTGCGAGCCTTTGTGACCATTGGACTGCTTTACCAACACTTTGTGTACCACAGTGCAAAGTGACAGCAATGAGCCCATCTCAGCTGTAGGTGGGCCGCAGAGGTATAGGCCTGAGGTCTTCCTCCATCCTGTGCTGATAAGAGAAGGCTGTGGGCTCAGATTGTGACACAGCAGTGACGGTGGTGGCCAGAGGGAAGACCTGAGATCTTGGTCAGGTCAAGTCTGCTCTGTGTCTGCTGATTTTTCCCAGAGCTGGGCCAATTTCTGTATTATTTGTACATAGGAAACTGTGGATGAAACATTTGAGTCTATCTCAAGCCTGGGAGAAGGCTCCAGAGAGAGATTGCTTTTTGTTTTTTTATTATTATTTTTTATTATAGTTTATAATAGTTAATACATTGCATAATGTTGTCTTCATTATAGTTGTTCAGAGTAAAAGATGCAGACAAGATTTCTTGTGTAAATATTAACAGTATAGATCTTTATTTTCATTGCACAAAGAGAAAGTAACTGTGTATTTGATCCAATAGTCCATAATAGTAGCAGATTATCAGCTCACCTGGCATTGTTGGAAGCTATTGACTTGAGCCTTTTACACCTCAGCATATTAATATGGCTTTCCTTTTTATACCTTGAGGTGAGACTTTTCTGCTGGATGGTTAAGACCAAGATAAAGCAAGACCTGAAGTAAAGAAACAACTGCAGAAAGGAATAGAGGAAATCAGATCAGAAATAATCTCTGAAGAAAAAAAAAGAAGAAAAGAAAACTCTTGAGATTGCTGTCTATATGCACTCTCCTGGTTCATCCTGAACCCTACACAAACCGTGCAGTTGAGGTGATGCTGAGCCTGGGTTGCCCTCTAGTGCTAGCAGAATGACAACACAACCTCAACAAACTCCTGATGAGGCAGAGCCGGAGAGCCATTTAGCGTTGCCCTAATGGAAGTAACTACTGACTCAGAGAAAGTAGGCAGGGTTCTTGGAATTCCTGGAAAGACAGGGAAACACAAAGTCAGGTTAGGAAGACTGAAATAAATACCTAATTCAATACCTACTGGTTGCTGAGAAAGGTGTTGTTTAGTTTCCATGGATTTCTGGGGCTCTTGGGGTTTCTTTTGTCATTTATTTCCAGTTTCATTGCATTGTGGTCAGGTAATATGCATGGGACAGTTTCTGTTTTCTTGCATATACTTAAGCATGACCTATGGACTAGTATGCAGTCTATTTTAGAAAATGTCCTGTGTGCAGCTGATGAAAATGTGTATTCAGAAGTGGTTGGGTGGAACACTCTGTATATGTCCACTAAGTCCATTTGTTCCAAGTTCTTGTTCAAATCTGTTCCTTCTTTGCTAATTTTTCATCCGCTTGACCTATCAATGCCTAGGTGATGTTATATTCTAGTAAGTGTCAAGAAATTTCAGGGAAATATGACCTTAGATAGCTATTAAAATAAGGTCCTAGAACCTCGCCATGTAGTAAGCACTATAACTAAACTTTTAGATGTATAATTTAAAATCTTTACTTGAAGGAAACTTAGTGAGCTTCAGGAGAATACAGGGAAATTATTTAATGCTATAACTAAAAAAATCTTAAAGAAATGAAAGCAATCAAAAGTATATTAAAACAAAAATTTCGAGCTGAAAAATACACTAAGTAAACTTAAAAATGTGACAGAAAGCAACAACGTCAGGACAAGTCAAACAGAAGAAAGAATTGGAAAACTCAAAGACAATCACTTTGAAGATACACAGAGAAGAAAAGAATGGATAGAAAGAGAAAAGGGAATTTTGTGACAGTACTGAAAGAGAAAATATTTGAGTTCTTGATATTTAGAGGAAGGCACAAATGGAAAAATAGCTATAAAAGTTATTAAATTAGAATGTAGAAAAAATATTAAAAGCTGAGAGACTAATAAAAATAATTCCAGGCACCTCAAGGTCAAAGGTCACTGGGTAGATTTAACTCAACTTCACCTCTTTTAGCACACTCTACAATCAAGCAGTCAAAAGTGAAAGAGAAAGGGAAGATTCTTAAATTTGCAAGAAAAAAGAAAAATTTTGATTGTACCAATAATGATTTGAAAGATTATAGCACCTACACCCTGGGCTTTGTATAACTAGTAGAAGTACAATAATATGCATTGTATCAAATATTGAAATGTAGTACTAATGTTTTTTGAAACTGTCACATTGTTATACATTGTTATTTCTTCTTAAAAGTAATTTAAAAAATAAAAAAGAAAGGACACATAATGTCCCACCTGAGGAAAAACCTCAACAAAATATTAATGAAAAAATATGAATGAATTGAATCTGACCCCATATTAAAAGATTATTCATCATGACCCAGTGGGACTCATCCCATAGATGTAAGAGTGTGCAAATAAACAAGCCATTCATATCAAAAGAATAGTTGACAAAAATTGTATCACTGCAGTAAGGACATGATGAAATATCTTACTTCAGTAAAAATAGCCACTATCAACAAGACTAAAAAGGTTAAGCGCTGGTGAAGATATGTAGGAAAGGAAAAGTTTGTTCATTATCAAGGGAAATATCTACCAGTACAGGCATAATGGGAAAAAAAGTATAGTTTCCCAAAAAGTCAAAAGCAGACTCACCAGAGATCCCACTAGTGGTTACATATCCAGAGGGAGTGACACTGGGATATGAAGGAAACATCTACCCTTGGAGGATCCTTGCCATACTGTTCATAGTATCCAAGATATGGGAGCAAACTGAGTGCCTACCAGGTGGTGAGTAATGATAATATGCCCAGAAATACTACTCACTCATAAAGAGAATGAAATCATGAGTATGATGGGACCTGAAGTTATTATGGTAAGTAAAGGTCGACACAGAAAGGCAATGACCACATGATCTCATCGAGATGTATCCTAAAAATACTGATGTTACAGAAGGCTGCGGGGGAGCAAGGGTGGTTGCAAGAGGCTGGGAGATTAGAGGAAATGAGATGGGAGGAAGCGTTGATCAGTGAGTAATAATGTATAGTTGAAGAGGAGTAAGAAATTTTGATGTATCACTGCATAGTAGGGTACATGTAGAGAATGAAAATTACTATACTGCAGAAAGCTGGAAGGAACAATTTTGAGTCTTCACCCTAAAGAAATTATAAATATTTGAAGAGATAAATATGTTTAAGCTCTACACCATGTATACATGTATTTAAACATTACATGGAACTTCATTAGCATGTACAACTTTTACCTGTTGGTTAAAAATAAGTTGCAAGGTGACTATCATTATCAAATGTTGTATGTTTTCAAAAGTTTACAGGGAAAAATTTTAATGGCTTTATCATAAGGGAATGATAAATGTTTGATGATACCTTTAACTTGATTTAAACATGCATCGTATATATGTACCAAACACCACATTGCACTCTACTAAAGTAGTCTTTAGGTTTTCATCAGCTAAAACAAATTTAATTAAAGGAGAAATACCACCATGTGACTGTGGATTTCACTGTACTATGTAATGTGATAGTTTGAAGGACGAACAAGAAACATGATAACCTGGACACTCTCTAGAAAGACTTAATTCTATGTGTTTGCTGAGAAGCCTTTAAGACTCTACAGCATGGACTCTGTCAGCTGGCAAGGAGCCAGTGTGAGACCAAATGATCTCAGGGCACAACTTTGCTAATCAAATCATTTCATGGCACATTTTCATGCTGGCCTTGAAGCTGTTACTAGATCTGAACACCTTTAGTAATAGATGACTAGTCTTTACTTTTTCCTTATCAAATAAACTGCATAATTATCTATATTGGTTAAAATATACTTCTTAATGCTAGTGAACTTGTTACCAACATGAAGTAGAAATCACTGTCAGGGTTATTTTGAACTGTAGTTTGTATGAGTGTATTTATACAGCATAGAATGGGCCAGGGCACCATTAACCCCTAGCGTATTTCAAAGTATTTTCAGCACTAAAAAATACCACCTGTAGTTAAAGTTAAAAAATAGGAGTTAGGTAACAGGTTAATTTGAGTAAAATGTGGTTTTGAATAATTTTAAATTCAATGGGATTTAATTAAAATGTCTAAAAATTATTGATTTAACCCACATGCAGAAATCAGAAGAGGTCGAGCTAAAGGAAATAATAAAAATAGAAACAGAAATGAAGGACTTTAACCAGTGAAGAATCTTAAAGAAAAACGAGGCCAAATTTATTAGTAGATGTCTTAGTTACTTTTTGCTCGTTGCTGGGACAAATACCCGACACTCAAAATGAAGGAAGGAAAGGTTTATTCAGCTCACAGTTCGTAGAGGTTTCAGTCCATATTCGGCTAGCCCAAGGCTGAGTGGAGCAAGGTTGAGAGCATCCAGTTCATGGCGGCAGAACAGCAACAAAATGGTGGCAGAGGTAGCCAACCAACATGGCAGCAGAGCAGCAGCAACAGCTAGAGCTCCAGTCTATCTCTCTGTCTCTCTTTATATTACATTCAGGCTCTCTGCCTTAGCTCCCGCCCTAGGCTACACCCATAATCCCAGAAGTACTTCCACCCATAATCCCATCCCAGGGATCATGGATCAAGTCTCAAACTCTAGCAGTCCCCGCCCAATGACTCCATGAGGCTTTGGGGGGACAACTAGACATAAACCATAACATTCCGCCCCCGGACACCCAAAGTCTCACACATATCCCTTTTTACAAAAGACATTTTAGTCCATCTGGAAGAGTTGCCAAAGTCCCAATAGTTTCAGCATTGCTGAAAAGTCCAAATCCCAAGTTTCCTCAAAGATCCAAGGCAAACTCTCATCTGTGAGCCCCTGTATAATAGAAGAGTCAAACATATCCAACATTCAAAGGCATAAGATAAACATTACAATTCCAAAAGTTGCAAACAACAGGGTAATACAAAACATTGGGACCAACACATGTCCAAAATCCAGCAGGGTAAACATTAAATCCCGTACTTCCAACTGGGGAATCCAAAGCAGTCTGCACTGAGTTGTGAGCATCATACAACTCTGCTCCTACAGCACTCTTGGTGATAATTCC